>ONZH01002410.1:0-25508 GCA_900303285.1 Rhinella marina | reverse complement strand
CCAGGGTCCTATAAACGAGCAAAGTTCAGGGCGACTTTCGGCTCGGACCATGGGTCTTGAAGATGTAAATGGTGTACTGCTAAGATGTGCGGTAATTTCATAATTCCTTATGAACTCCTGGTTCCATGATGTCTGGGGAGTTTCTTTGATACAGGTAACCAGCTCAGGCCCCCCACAGGGTGGTCATCCTGTCAGAGGAGCTTGCTTCCAGTCTGGCTGCTGGAGGTAACACTTGGAGCTCTGAGGCTGGCCAACCTGTGGAGCCTACTTCCCATGCCCATCAACCTTCTGGCTGCCCAGAAGTTTGTGTCAGGGAACACGGTTTGCTACAGAGAAAGGTCAAACTCCAGATAGGACTGAACCTGGGTGGTTTGTCTACATTTGCTGATTTGCCTCAGCCTGGTGCAGCACATGAAAAAAATGTTCCATTATATTGATAATAGTGAACTGGCTGCTGAGGCTTCTGCTGCTTGTGCTCTGTTGCAGTAATTCCTCTGCTAACACAAATACAACAATGCAGTGTTTGCAGTGATGTCTTTGAACTATTTACTATCATATATACACGTTTTCTGGCATATACTATATCTGGCGCAGATTGTGGCACAAAGGTTATTTGTGCCACAATCTGTGACTTTTCCCTGCTCTCTCCAGGTCTAAAAAAGGGGGCGTAACGGGGAAGATGACATGACCAGGACGGAAGCTGGCTTACATTTAGACTGGCATGGATGTGCCGATGTTGTGTGCTGGCGTCTTCTACATAACTTCGGTAGAGCCACCACCAGAGCAAGGGGTTATTAAGACCGCCGTCTAAAACGCTGGTCTTCATAAATGAACCCCTATATGTTTAATATCACACTGGCTCAGCATTTACATTTTTGTACTAAAAATATATAGCTGAAATAATGTGTCTGCTAACATGAATATAACAATGCATATTTTGTGGTAATTTGTTTGAATTATGCATTCAATATCACTTGTTTTAACAATTAAATTATTGTATTGTATGTCTATGAAAAAACACAGTCTGCTACAATAATGTATCTCTAACACTAACACAAATATAACATTGTACTGTAATGTTTTCAGGAATGTCTTCGAACTAGCGTTTAATATCACTTTTTTAATTATTGTTCTAAAAATGTCTATAAAAACAGTCTGCTGTAATAACATACCTGCTATTTTTTAACCTATGTATAATTAAAAGTTACGTATTATTGACAAGATCACCCTCTCACTGTGAATTTGTATTAGATTTCTGTTTACCCAACTTTTGTACCACTATGGCCATTAGTAATTTTAGTTGTGTTATCGTTTTAATAATGTACCTGCCAACACAAATATAACAATGCAGTTTTTGCAGTGAAATGTCTTTGAACTATGCACTTAATATCACTGGTATAAACATTGCATTATTGCTGTAAAATGCTTTTGCTATAATGCAATGCACCTAATAACATGAATGGATATTATGCACTGAAAAAAATGTGTGATTGCTCAGCATTTGCAACAGAATGCTATGGGGGTGTTGTGCTGGCAATAATGAACTGAAGAAACTTGAGGTTTTGAGAGAAAAAAGCTATATCTCTGTTCATATAAACAAAGTTTTTTTTTTTTTTTCTTGCAGAGGGTTGGTTTTGTAATGCAGAACTACTAGCCTGGTCCTATAGTTACCCTATCACACTACAATACTTTCCTGTGGCACACACACTTCAGACACACTCCGTCTAGCTCAGAAGCTGAACACGCTATGGTGCTTCTGCTGGTTCAGCATAGGCATCTCCCTTCCTATTGCCGCCCTTTTAGCCACTGAGCCAATCTAGGCAAGACCTCACTCCACTTTCTCTCCAGTGTCATGTGATGCCGTCTTCTTCCTCCCTTAGTAAAATGGCGTTGGCCGCCCTTTTATGTGATATGTCCAAAGCAAATTCCAAAAGCTTCTGATTAGTTAGACACATTTTTTGTGAAGTTAAAGGGGTTTTCCGAGTTCAGAGCTGAACTTGGACATAACCCCTTCTTCACCCTCTAGCCTTGGAGCATGTCATGCTCTGATGCCCCCCTTGCCCTGCTCTGGATCACACAGGACAAGGGCTTCTTGTTTTAAACTGCTAGGCAGAGGCTTCTGCCTAGCAGTGTTCCCGGTGACATCACCAACACTAATGGGCAGTCTTAAGCATTGCCCTAGTCTGTTCTACAGGCCAATGTTTCCACCTAGAAAGGGCTTTTTTTTTTACAGATCCCGTGACCTGCATTTAAATACTCCAATGCTCAACTCATACAGGCTGACTGGGTGAAGAAGGGGTTTGATCTGGGTTCAGCTCTGAACCCAGCCAACCCTTTTAAGTTTATAATTGATTCACTCATCCTGTGTATATATATATATATATATATATATATATATATATATATATATATATATACTCCGAATCCTGTATTAAATATACTCAGAATCCTGGATTAAATAGTCAATAGCTGTGGGTTTTGTTTTTTGTTCTCAGTATCTGAATATATGCCTGGATATATTATAGATGTCCTAAAATGTGAAGTGGCTGGGTTTGGAATGGTCCCAATGCTATGTTGGGTTCCCATGGACACCATCAAGGTGTCACTACATGTTGCTGCTCTCTGGAGGGGATGGTGCACCCCAATAGGAAACAGGAAGTTCAGAGAGTCAGGGTTTGTAGTAATCAAGTATGCTTCTTTACTGAAGGAACTCAAGTGCAAAACAATACAGGCAAGGCATTGAACTGGCTTCTCCAGTCTCTTCCCTGGCAGAAGAAGATTCTTTGCTGGAAATGGCCTGAACTATCTCTCTATCTCAGCATTTTTTTCTGGTCACTTGTGCAGTCTAGAAGAGTCTCTTCTACTAAACACTGGTTCCTATATGCAGATAAGTAGGGGCTTTGACTGCATTTCTTATATACATTTTCTAACTGAACAAGAACCCTGTAGTGGGAGGGGTGGAGTGGAGAATTACAGCCTAAACAAAAACAATGTTGCAATTTCAGTTTGTCACAGACTTGTATATAGGTTCAATAGTCTATGGGAATGACTAAGCGTTTTTTTTCCTAGACATTCCAGTCTTCTCACATAAACAACAAAGCTAAACCAGACAGTCAAAAGGTCAGTGTGTCTGTTTTTTTGTTAATATTCTGCGCAATTTTTCAAAATTTCAGGCATGACCCCTTGTTGATCAAGTCTTTTCTGCTATCCACACTAAAGTTTTATCCATAAAATATATATATAGTGCCATATATATAGTGATGAGCAAAGTTATGAAAATTTTGATTCGGCCGCTTCGTTGAATTTCACAAAGAAATTCACCTTGTGGCAAATTACTTTGTTACAAAGCACATTTCTTTGGAAGTAGCCCCTCCCTCCACCTCCCTGTCATTGAACCTGTCAGATGCAGCATTTATCACAGGTTTCAGCATCTGAAGTAAAAATGGAGGCCTTTCAGGAATTTAAAAAGAAAAAAAAGCTCATCCATTTGAGCGCGAAAACTGCAGCCATCTTTATTTAAGATCTTGCGCAATGATTTTGCGTGGGATCTTGGCTGCGGCGGCCTCTTTGTGCTCAAATGGATGAGGTGAGTATGTTTTTTTTTTATGCCATTTCAAGGAAAATTTCCCTGAAATTCAGATTGATATCCACTTTGGATACTTCGATTCACTCAACACTAGCCATACAGTCATCACACTGGTCAGCATTAACCAGAAAGTGGACAACTGCCAGACAAACTGAATCAGGAGAAAAAAATCCTTCTCCAGGGAGACACCATCACTGTGAGTAAAAGCAACTTTGCTAAGAATTAGGGATGAGCGAACTTTTCAAAAGTTTGGTTCGGTTCGATTCGGCGAACTTTTGTGAAATTCGGATTTGTACGAACCCAACCTAAAACGAACCTTGCTATAACGGCTGATTAATTGCAGCTACAATAGTGGGAGTCTGATAGGGTATAGTTTCGTTTAGTTGCAGTTGATATTACAATGAAAAAAGTGGAAAAAAT
Source organism: Rhinella marina (assembly GCA_900303285.1). Classification (NCBI taxonomy): domain Eukaryota; kingdom Metazoa; phylum Chordata; class Amphibia; order Anura; family Bufonidae; genus Rhinella; species Rhinella marina. Next base: position 21,502 of record ONZH01002410.1, on the reverse strand, counting down.
CAAAGTGCAAAAATAGTGACACCTCAGCCAGGCCGACAACATTTGACAGCATTGAAGATGTCCACTGGAGCAGCATTGGTGGCAGCATTGCCTTGGACCCAGTAGGGTGGAAAACAGACATTTGACAGTGGAACCAGCAGCAGTAATAGTACTGTATTGGACCCAGTATGGTTGAGAACAGACAATTGACGGAGGAGGAGGAGTCAGCACTTGATTGCACCCAGGCCAGTATGGTTGAGAAGAGACAAGTTGAGGAAGAGGAGGAGGCAGCACTTGATTGCACCCAGGCCAGTATTGTTGAGAAGAGACAAGTTGAGGAGGCAGCTTCAGCAGCTCTTGATTGCACCCAGTATGTTTTGGACAGTATTCTTTTGGACCCAGAAGGACACGCCTGAGAGCGCCGGGCTGACATCGTGGTAAGACACCGGGGCAGGTTGGACTGCAGTCAAAGTGGCGGATGTTGCAAGGTGTGGAGGCAGAACTTGTGCTTCCCGCTGCTGGCCCCCTAAAAGCACCGTGGAGGTGACAGTGGCAAGAATGGGCCAACTTCCTGATGGTCTTCTGGGAGGATGTTGACCCAATGGGCAGTAGAACAGACATGTACTGCCCTTGCCCATATTAGAGGACCAGACATCAGCACTCAGGTGCACGTCTTGGACACCGAGAGTCCCAATGAGTCGCCAACTTTTTCTGAACATTACTGTGCAGTGATGGGACAGCTTTGCCAGAGATGTAGTGGCGGCTGGGGACTCGCCATCTGGGGTGCGCACACGCCATGAAATCCTGAAAGGCTGGGAGTCTACAAAGGATACCCAATTGGATGTGACAGCGGAGAAAACCTTACAGGATGGTGACTCACTTTGTCAGCTAAAGCTTCTAGCCAGGAGAGACATGAAACCAGAGGATGACTGAAACAGCCAGAGCCTTTCCTAATATGGACTTTTTAACTTTTTAACTTTTTTTAACTTTTTTTTAAACTTTTTTTATACCTTTTTTAAACTTTTTTTGTTTGCGGCTAAAATGGGGTTGACGGCACCCAGCAGAGCAGCAATGTGTAGAGTGTACTCTCGGTCACAGGACAGGAGCTTACAGCCAACACCTACTCTGGAGTCTCAGTACGTTCCACCCGCTGACTTTAGTGACTTCCTCCCTCCTCCCCTCATCACTAAAAAGTGGTAGAGACTCCAAGGGCAGATCAAGGTTTGCCAAGAGTCCCTGGCAGGAAGGTGCCCCAAAGGTGAGAGGTTCTGTTTGTTTGTTAACCTGATGTGCCTTGATATTTGCAGCACGGTGGTTGGTGACGGCTGGAAGACTGACCCCTTTCCGGTTTGCTCCGGGGTCAGACAAGGCTGCCCTCTATCCACCTCTCCTTTTTTGTTTGTGTTATAGAACTCTTCGCGGAGTCTATCCGGCAGAATGGAGAGATCAGAGGGATCACCGCACAGGACACTTCGAGGTCAAGTGCTCGCTGTACCATGGACGAAGTGACCGTCTTCTGTGCTGACCGGTGTTCGGTGACTGCACTCCAGACCTGCGAGGAGTTCGGACAAGCTTCAGGGGCCAAAGTCAACTGCGGGAAGTCAGAAGCCATGCTCTTCAGGGACTGGCAACTGGCTTCTTCTGCCCCCTTCCCCTTTACCGTGAAACCAGACTTCATCAAGATCATCGGAGTCTGGTTCTGGAGGAAGGCGCAGCTCTCAAGTCTTGGGAAGAATGCTTGGCCAAGGTGAATCAACGGATTGGACTATGGAGCCTCAGTTTTTTTAAACTTTTTTTAAACTTTTTTTTTTACTTTTTTTGGCTGTGGGGTGACGTCACACATCTTGATTTTCACAGAAAACCAGGATACAAGGGATTATAGGAGTAATAATCCCTTGTATCCTAGTCTATTCTGTGAAAAAAGTACAGTTTTGCGTCGCCGTTGTAATTTTAACCAGATTCGTTACGAACTTTCTCAAAGTTCGGTTCGGTGACAAACCGAACTTTTGGCAAAGTTCGTAACGGAATCTGGTTCGTTACGGTTCGGTTCGCTCATCCCTACTAAGAATCAAAATCTGTGGGACCAACATCTGAATTTTTGCAGAAGATTGAGGAATTTTTAAGGGACAGTGCTTGGACAAAGTCAGAAAAATTAATGCAAGCATATGGCTGTACACTTTAATGCACATGGTTTACATTATATTGCCTTTGCGCCAGCCACACTACTGAGGCTGGTCATCCAAACTAGGACTGCATGTCATGGTTGGGCACTGCAGAGAAATATTAAGAGAAATTGCACACCTTTGGTCAGTTAAAAGTTTCCTAGTATCTATAGAAAGAGACTCAGAGAGGATCACATTCATAATAGCCACATCCTGTCCCCAGTCTTTGGGATAAGTTCTAATCTGTGAAATACTTGAGAGGTGTGCTTACTGCTTGCATCTGTACTGTGACACCCATGATTTATTCAGTGAGAATTAATTTTACTATGACCCAGCAGGCTTAGTCATTTGCCTCTGATCCGAGCCCCTGTTCTTCTGCCCACCTAACATAAAGGGCACCTCAGGCACCACCACCACCACCACCAAGCAGGAGACCCCAAAGGTCCGGGATGTTCCTCAAGAAAAAGATGGGTTGTGCCCCTCCAACTGCTGCATGTATGGCCTCTCCAACCTCTGCGGGCTGGCGTGCTGTGAGTTGCCTAAAGGCAGTTTATTTTCCATGGTGGGTGAAGAAATAGCTAGCAGCCAACCTCCTCCATATTTTTTAGGATGGAGATAATAGGGAGATATCTGTCAACCAGAGGCTCATTGGCTGGGAAAAGCCTGCATATTATAAATAAATTGGGCTCTTCTCTGGCAGTGCTGGCTATGTGCTGCAAGAAATAAAATGTAAATTGTTATAAACTACTGCATATCAAAATATAAGTGACACACCACTGAAATAAGTGCTACAGCTACACTTTAGAGAGGGCACCATTATGAGGCTGACAGGTTGCCTTTAACGCTTTAGCCCTGCTAAATGGGTATTCCATTCTCAGATATTGTTGGCATATCACTAGGGTATGCAACCAATGCCAATAGGTTTGAGACATACTCCTATCTCCAGAACGTGCTCCATAAAATGAAGGAGACACACCGTGGCAAGCCCAGTCAACCCTCCATGCACTATTATGGGAGTTCCACAAATAAATAGCCGAGCACTGGCTTGTCTATTTCCAGAACTCCCATAGAGGTGCATGGAGAGGTGACTGTGCATGCACAGTGTGCTCTCTTCACTTTGGGGAACTTTTTCTATATATAGGAAGCGGGTACCTGAGGTAGGATCTGCAGCTATTGACATTGGTGGCATATCCTAGTATTTTAATAGAGATGCTAAACTTATTATATCTACATATGTTGTATTTGACAGTAATATTACGGTATAATGTAACAATTGTACAGTACATACCCTACAATTGATGCGTTCCACCTGAGGCGTGATCTGTTTAGGGATGGCTTTGAGATATCTGAAAGTGCAGTGGACTTCTGTATTAACATAACAGGCACACGCTTTCGGGCATGCCATGCCACGTAGAGGAAGAACAGCAAGCCAGAGGAGGAATAAAATATCCAGGTAGACTTCTATCATGTCTGCCTATTGGTTGCATCCTTAATGGTTATTTTAAAGCAGCATCACACTGGAGTGAAAAAGAGAAAGGGAGATATCATTATCATGTCATCTGTAATACAAAAACAAAAATGGGACTACATTGCAGGAAACTCCCTTAACTTAAATGTGTTTCATGACCTGGAACCTTGCATAAAAGCTACACCACTAACTACTCCATTGTCACCATCTTGTCTAACCTGAAAACATCTTTCTAAAGTTATAGAAATTAGTTGATCACAGTGGTACATACTTTCCAAAATTAATTTAGTAAAATTCATGTGCTGCGTACAGATGCCTGGATCTGCATGAGTGAAGTGTCTTTAGTCCTTTTGCTGTGGATGATGCCTGAATGTCATCCAAGACTCAACAACCTGGTGGGGGCTGTGAGGAGTGAAGGATGGGATTGATAGTGATGTCTGAGGTGGAACTTTAGGTAGCGACTGTCCTTCTCTCTTGCTCCCAGAGTTGTGCAGTGATGAACGTGGAGCACAAGCATAATCTTCACAGACTGTTCCGGTCCCAAACTCACTTCCAGATTATCGGCTTCCCCATTTGTGTGCATCTACCATGCAATGGTGATATTCTGTGCAAGCCATAGGTGGCATTGGAAGGGTTATCCACATCAATCAAAGGGCTGAGGGAAGGTTCAACAAGACCCATTGTTTACCCAGTATACACATCCAAGAGATACTTGAGATATCACTTGTTTATAGCGCAGGAGTTTTTTCAAGTTCATTTTAAGAGCTATTCTCTATAGCTTAGAAAGATTATTCAAGGAGGTCGCAGTGATGATGATATGGGAAATTCTTGTCAAAAAGTTCTACTGTATTAAAGCTAAAGAGGTTTTCAGGGTTTTATGTAAATAAATCTATATCACTCTATAATGAAAAGGTATCTAAAGTCTTAATATACCTACAAAATCTGATGATACCATCCTATTTAACCAATATCAATGATAACATTTTACCTTTATTTGCCAAAATGTTAATAACCAATGCCAAATGTAACAAACAATATGGGCTTCACTTCCTGTATAAATGGCCGTCCAAACATAAAAGCAAAATATCTATCTTTGTAAATAAACACATTTATCACCACACTTTGGCTACTACTCTGGTTTCTGTGTTACTGATATGTGGCCATTTACTCTATATATTTTGGTTGGAAATCCTTTTTAACAAAAACATTTCTACTCACAGAAATGAAACGGAGATCTTGATAATGGTGAGGAATTACAAAAAATGCCAGGGAATGTTCTTCCATAACCAAATAATGTCTGTGCAATGTGGCAAAAATCAATATCTGACCATTAGTCATGGTCAGATGTGTCCCATTGCTTATATAGGAAACCAATAATCAGGAGTGTGGGAAAAAACTAAGTAGCTGGAGGACATCCAGCAAACACAGGGAGAACATGCAAATTCTATGCAGATGTTGCTCTTGGCATCTATTTTTCTGAGATTGATTGGTGGCCACCTTGTTCTCAAGTTAGTTCTTTAGGAACAGGGACAACTACACCTTCAGTGTACCAGATTTTGGCTCTCCAGTTAAACCCAAATGTTAAAGCTTGGTAGTTGTTTTTTTTGTTAATGGAATTCTTGGAACTTGGAGTATGGACTGACTTATCATGAACAGCCAAGAAAGTGGCATGTATCTAGATGCTTAAGAGTAAGGGTAGAGACAAACATTCAGGTTTATTATGCATATTTTGAAGCCAAAACCAGGAGTAAACAAAAAAGACATAATATCTCTCCTTAATACTTCCTCTCACACCTGGTTTGACTTCAACCTGATCATGTGGCAGCACCCTAAGGCCCCTTTCACATGAGCGAGTTTTCAGCGCGGGTGCGATGCGTGACGTGAACGCATAGCACCCGCACTGAATTATGACCCATTCATTTCAATGGGTCTGTGTACATGAGCGGTTTTTTTTCACGCATCACTTCTGCGTTGCGTGAAATCGCAGCATGTTCTAGATATTCTGCGTTTTCGCGCAGCCCTGGCCCAATAGAAGTGAATGGGGCCTGCGTGAAAAACGCATTGCATCCGCAAGCAAGTACGGATGCAATGCGTTTTTCATTGATGGTTGCTAAGAGATGTTGTTTGTAAACCTTCAGGTTTTTATCACGCTAGTGAAAAATGCATCAAAACGCATCGCACCCGCGTGGAAAAAACTGAACAACTGAACGCAATCACAGACAAAACTGACTGAACTTGCTTGCAAAATGGTGTGAGTTTTCCTGAACGCACCCTGAACGCACCCGGACCTAATCTGTGACGCTCGTGTGAAAGAGGCCTTATACTAATGACCACCATACATGATCCAATTAAGAGGCTGTAAAATGGGCAGATATGGGATGTTCCTTGGCATTCAATATGGCATAAATATTAGATACTAATAGTATTCATTGGTCAGGTGAGACTGGGGGCAGAACAGATCTTTGGTCAGGACTGGAGAGGAACAATAATTTGCTGAACAGTACAGGTATAGTACAATAACCAATTCAACTAGGATATGGCGGACAATTGTATGAGATTGTATGTCAGTGAAATATTCCTGGTCATTCCAGGTAATTGTAATCTAAGCATATTCAATGATAAAAGTCAAACATGAATAATTCCAAGAGTTGTAGCTTACAAACATATTTCATCCATTAACAACACTCTGAAATGGTCTGCACACAAACCAGTGCCAGAGAACACGTCAGCTTCCTGGTTGCCAAGCAGGCATTCCAAGGAAAACTAACTCTTATGGGAGATGGATAGCCCTGGCGAGGTAGGATTCCAAGAAGAAAATATGCTGATATCATTTCATTCACTTTCCCCTCCTCTGAAGAACATGGGCTTTGATAGTTAATTCTGTCTTGCAGATGAAACATGAAGCCTTTGTGTATGTAGACATTTTCCTGCTGGGGTTGGAGGGCACTGACTGAATGAGTGGTAAATAACTATATAGAGCAGTTATGTAAAAGCAATGGTAGCCTCCAGTGCTCAGCATAACTAGGTGTCTAAGTTTAATCCCTTTAGTGTTTTGTTCCACAGTTTTACAAGTACAAAATTGCAGAATATCAGGAAATTCTATCCATTACTCCACGCAGTTACTGTAATATACTGGATCACTTCCCATAAATGAGTAGACTGTTTTGGTGTCTTGTGTGATCAGGACAGGTAGTGGTCTCTAAAAGTAATATTGACCCCAGTATTTCTATCACAATTTAAGACCAGGTTCACAAGTGCAGATTTGGTCAATATTTTGTATCTGTATTTATACAAAAGTGTGTTAATCTTCCTGGTTTTTCGTTTTATATGCATGCAAAATATATGCCAAATCTACACTGTGTGAAAGAGGTGAATAAACCTTAAACAAAGGTAGGTTTCAGAAAACGTGTCCTTCTGGAAACATACAGTATACTGGAACCTACATTAATGCAACCAACAATAACGCCTATCAGAGAACTGCATGATAGCAACTCAGATGTAAACCTCTTACAGATGGTTCTCAGCGACCATACAGCTGGGTGGTTAACACAGCACATATTCCATGTGGATTCTCCATCAGTTCATCAGCAGATCACAGATTATGTTATGTCAACCTTTAATTCCAGTCAACTGCTGTAAATATGCCAAAAATTGACGCCTATAATCTTCTGGCAGGTTTGCAGGGAAATAGCAAAAAATATTCAGACAGATTATAGCAAATTCATCCATGTTCTGGATGGTGAACACGGATGAGTTTTTAAATGGACCTCACTCAGATGGTGTGTGGTGTGTCTTTCTTGCAGACCCATTCACTTGGGAGAATACATTTTTCAGAAAAATCAAGATGCATGGTGCAAGCTACAATGTCCATGGCATGGACAAGGATGGTCCGGTGAAAAATTATGAATTGACCTATTGACTTTTATGGGTCTGTGTTCAATCCAGGTGCGGTCTGTCCTAAACTTGGTCAGCACCTGGATGGGAATATCTTTCTGAATGAGCCCTAAGGCTGAGGTTATACACACACTTTGTGTAGCAAGATTTTCCAATTTTAATTTTCGCACTACAGCTGCTGACCAAAGGAGCACATTGATTTGCATGCAACCTGGGGTACTGCTATGGACTACAACTGTCAATAGTCAAAATGGAAAAATCCCAACACATATGTCTTATTAGTCATCAATGAAATGAGTTATGCTCATGATTTCCAAATAAAGACAGATACATACACATGGATTCAATGGGAACTGTACCTGGTACTTGGATGTTGCAGGATCCCCTTATGTGATGAGCAGACTTTGGCGCAGCTCTCAAGCAGACGTCCACCCTAATAACACAGGTTAATGATATTGTTATCCCCTCCAGATGTCAGTGAGTTTTCCTTGCTTTTATGGCTTTAAACATCTCCATAATGATCCTGAGCCATGTGCAGTGAGCGCTCCTCCAGGCATTGTATTACATGCAGCACACACTTCACTTATGGCTCCTATTTGTTTCCCTGTGATCAGTCTGCATCCAGCCTGTGTAATTGCTGTGTCTTCTCCAGAGCTTGCCGCAGTCACTTCTGTTCCTTACAAGTTTCTCTCCATCTGTTCCCAGTAAAAGCAGAAGTTTTCTTTCAATGTCTTCTTATAGTTTTGGAATTCCTTTCTTGAATCATCTGTCTGTGCCTCCTTTCTGCCCCCTGCAGTCTCCCTCTGTGCTGGAATATAAGTGCACAAGTCAAGAGGAGCTACTGCACAGCATCCATCCTAGGAGTTCAGAGGAGCAGCACAGCACATCTGATGTCACTGACACCCGATATGATCCCTGTATTTTTGGCAACACAATGTATGCTTCCTTCTAAATGTCAGTGCAAACAGTTAAATCAATTCTGGGTAACCGTCAATGCAGAATAAAAAAAAGTTTGTACAGTATATCAACGAGTGTCCTACAAGTAAGACAATGGAGGCAAGACTTCACCTCCCGACAATTTGGTTATCTTACATTGTCCCACTATTCATGTAATCTTTCCTATTTATCATGATTTAACATTTTCAATTATAGCTCAACTGGGCATCACCCGTTCAAATGAAGATAAATTTGCAAAGACTAGAGCCGATCAACGCTTTAGCGAGTCATTGATGGTCAAAGAACATGCATTTATATGCCAGTTCACTCGTCCTCCCTTTCGTCTTGTCTGATAATGACAAGCAGATACCTGTTTACATGGGGGGAGGGGGGATATATCGTCAGGTAATAAAAAGTTTTTAAGCCATCATAAATAATTCAATCAAGACAAGCAAATTCTGGCTGGCCATGTTTACACTGTACAATTATTGGAAGATTGTCCACCAGATGATCGCTAGTGAGTAGTGTTGAGCGGATCCGGATTTCAGGATAAATTAGATTCGCCTCAAAGCCAAATTTCCTCGAGCTTCATGGTAGCAAATCGATTTAACACGAAATAGTTTAAAAAACAAAAAAATAATACTTACCTGATCCATTTGCTCGTGACGAACTGGCTGCCCCATCTTGCTTGAAGATCTTGCATGAAATCCCATGCGCTATGATGTTATGACATCACCATGCTGGTTGGCGTGATGAAGTCATCTCGGACCATGCAAGATTTTGCGGCCAGATCTTCAAGCAAGATGAGGGCAGCCAGCCCGTCGCAAGCAAATGGATCAGGTAAAGTGATTTATCATTTTTTAAAAATTTGACACCCTGTTACTTATATCAGATGCCACGATCATGTATGAACGCGGCATCTGAGGGGTACAATAATGGGGAGTGGTGCAGTCGCAGCTTCCTGACATTGTACCCACTACTTACAAAGAAATGCACGTGATAAAGTAGTTTGTTACGAACAGGGCCGATTCTAGCTCTTCTGCTGCCTTAGGCAAAAATTTAAATGGCGCCCCCCTCCCATTAAAAAATAGTATGAAAGCCAAGTAGCCACCAAACTCCAAGACTGTCCTGCCAGATCTGGGCCGGTACAAGTACAGATAATATTATTGATATCACCTGTAGTCCTATCTAAACACCACATATAATGCTAGTGCTGATAATGTGGTAGTGTTACCTGCAGTCCTATGTAAAACCACAGATAACACTAGTGTAGATCATGTGGTAGTGTTACCTGCGTCCTTAGTGTGCCTCCCTGTGCCTCTCCCTCGGGACTCTATGCTGGCGGCACTGTCTCCTCTTCCTTCTTCTTGCCCCCCCAGAACGTCCTGATGCAGCTGCGTCAAGACATCGGAACACTGTGGGCATGGTGATGGTGACACACACAGGGACAGACACACACAGGGACAGACACATCTGTTCCCCTTTCACAGTGGAAATACCCTCTTTGTGCCCCCTCTGTGGCCCCTTCCACAGTAGTAATGCCCATTGCGCCCCTTAACAGTAGTAATGCCCGCTCTGTGCCTCAATAATAGTTATGCTTTCTTTGTGCCCCCTTCACATTAGTAATGCCAAATGTGCCCCCTTCATACTAGTAAATGACCACTGTGCCCCCTTCACAGTAGTCATGCCCTCTGTACCCTTTCACAGTAGAAATGCCAATTGTGCCACCTTCACAGTAGTAATGCCCATTTTGCCCCTCTTCATAGTAATAATGCCTATTGTGCCCCTTCACAGTAGTAAAGCCCTCTGTGCCCCCTTTATAGCAGCAATACCCTGTGTGCCCCTTTTTAGTAGTAATTCCCTCTGTGCCCCTTTATAGTAGTAATGCCCTATGTGCCCCTTTATAGTAGTAATGCACTTTGTGCTCCTTTAAAGTAGTAATGCCCTCTGTGCCCCTCTATGGTAGTAATGCCCTCTGTGTCCCCTTTGTGGTAGTAATGTCCTTTATGCCCCCTTTGTAGTAGCAATGCCCACTGTGCCCCCTTTGTAATAGTAATGCCCTCTGTGTCCCCCTTTGTAGTAGTAATGCCCACTGTGCCCCCCTTATGGTAGTAATGCCCACTGTGCCCCTTTTGTAATAGTAACGGCCACTGTGCCCCCTTTTTAGTATGAATTTCCTCTTCTCTGTGCCCCCTTTGTAGTAGACATGCCACCTGTGCCCTCTCTGTTTTAAAAACAAAACAAAGCACAGTACCTACTCACCTTGTCCTGCTCCTGAAGTCCTCTCTTCCCTGCAAACACAGATCTCTGCAGCACTCTGTGGGCGGAGCTTATGCAGATTCCCAGGCTACAGGCTCCGCCCATACATGCCGGCAGCGCGATCCGTGCCTGCAGGATGAATGGTGGTGCAGGGAGAAGTTTCTCTGCTTCACCATTCAGAGCAATGCAGGCCTGAAGGAGTGGAGGAGCACAGGGAAACTGAGAGGCCGGACCACTGGCCGCATCCACCAGCAGTGTTTAACTGCTGTGTGGATGCCGCCCCCTCAAAAATACAGAAAACTGCCGCCTGAGGCAAGATTCTCATCTCGCCTGATGGCAGAAGTGGCCCTGGTTACGAAGCAAATTTTTTTGTAAAATTCGGAGAAGCAGCCGAATACAATTTTCCAATAATTCACTCATCTCTGCTAATGAACGTTCATAGTAATGCTCGTTAGCGATCATCTGGCAGACCATCCAGCTTGTTCATCTGGCCGATCCAAATCTTCAACACGTTTAAAAACTATTGTTTACCAGCGGCAGATCATGCTGTCTAATCACTCCTCAGTATAGGGAGGAGTGATCGTTTATGCCATCGCTCTTCCCTATAATGAATCACTGTTTGCCGGCAGCAGATCATGATTAGACAGCACGATCTGCCACTGGCAAACAATAATTTTTAAACCTGTTGAAAGATTTGGATTGCTCAATAAACGAGCCAGATGATCTGCCAGATAATCGATAACGAGCATTGAGTTTGTTCTCACAATACTTTTATTATACTTATACTATTTGTTCTCATTCTACTTGTTTGAAATCATGTATCTCTGCCGGACAGCCTGTTGGAACTCATGCTGGTGATGTGAAAGAAGCCTTAATAGAGTGTTCTTGAATGTTTGCCAGTGCTACATGGCTTTAGCTGGTTTAGCATACTCTTTACACCAGTTCAAGAGTTAGCAGCCATTATCACTCTCAAGATCATTACACAGCTTCTTGGTGATTTATGACCTGAGGATGGTTTAGACCACCAGGTTTATAGTGACTGCTATTTCTTCTGCTTAACCACTTTTACAACACAGCTCACATATGGACATCTATAGATCATAGAGCTCTGATCATTCCAAGAGTAATTCATCAATAAAGCAATCTACCTATTGTTTAATGGTGCACTCTTACTTCCACTGTACACTTTGTAAGTCTACCTGTTTCATTTGTGTTGGGGCCTTTTACATGGGGTGATTATTGTGTAGATATTAATGTTAGGGAGTAAAGGCTGTATTAGACAGTCAAATCAGGCAGGCAATTGACAGGAGGGCAGCATTCCTTCCCGGCAATCACCTGCTTGTCAGTGGAGGAGATCGCTGCCATTAAATGCAGTGATCTCCTCATATACAGCCTTTACATCAATATCGCCCCTTGTGAAACACCCAACACAAAAGAAACAGTAGACTTACAAAGTGTATAGTAGAAGTAAAAGTACACCATTAAACGATAGGTAGATTGCTTTATTGCTAAATTGTTCTTGGACTGATCAGAGCTCTATGATCTATAGTCCATGTGTGAGCTGTGTGTTTGTGAGCTGTGTTGTGTAGACACATTCCTAGTAAAAATGGTTAAGCAGAAGAAATAGCAGTCACTATCCACCCGGTGGTCTAAACCATCCTCAAGTCATAAATCACTAAGAAGCTTGAGAGTAGATCTTGACTTCTCAGTCAAACCATTCACTGCAGCCAGAGAGGGAAGGGGGTGAGTGAGTCAATTAGAGCATCACACGTTACACTGATAGGAAACAATGCTATTTTGTGAGAATCGTTATCTAGGTCTATCAATAAAACAATACACCTGTCATAGTGTTATCCAAATTCTACAATCTACTGTTTTATTAACAGATAATGTATTTCCCTCACAGCAGCTGGAAACTAAATAATGGATTACCTACCTGTACAGGAGTTTTACCTATCTATGATGACTACAATATCTTGTATTTAACTTTCAATGGCACAGTCAAATATTCGTAAAATATGTTTCCTATGAATACTGAGTTAAAAAAAAACAAAATTGCCCCTTTAAGTTGCCAATGACATCATAAATAAAGCTGCATAAACCTGTCACCTTTCCAGCATGGGACATACTAAAAAACAAAGTGCAGAATGATGTGACAAAGGAAGATAGTTGAGAACTAGATAGATAATACAGATATTCCGCAGCACTCCACTGGGACTTTATTCACCTGTGCCAATGCAATATTTCAGTCCTTTCCAGTTGTTTCAGGACAGAAACACTGTTTGACAGGGGTGAATAAAGTCCCTTTTGTACAATCTGTGGTGTGCTGCAGATTTTCTGTAATATTATATGGATCCAAGATCAAAATCCTATATGCTGGCACCCAACCTTATTTTTTGGAGGAAGTGCTGCCTTGCACCATCTATCTATTATACAGATACTGGATATAGGTGGATTTCTTTTAGAAATGAGCACATTTCTTGAAATTCATTTTGGTACGATTCTCAAAATGTCAAAAATGTCTATTCAGACCGGAATGAAATATGTTTCAATTGCCTTGAAATTTGGTATATAACACTCTTTGATCTCCTAGAATTCAGATTTTTAGAGCAAACGAGAGCAAAAGGAGCCTAGTCTGCGATACTAAGCTAAGCCACGCCCCCTGGTGATGCAACAGCATTGTTAGCAACAGGATGCAATGCTCTTTCTCTCCACATTGGGCACTTTCTGGAAGAGACTAGCAGTGGGCTGATTACTCAGCTGATCTATTCCCGTGTGCTAATGTTCTGATTAGTGGAGCGCCGGAGTCATGACCTATCAGGTGCTGATTCAGGAACTGCTCTATTTAAACCCCCTCCTGGCCATATAACAGTGCCAGGGATAGTCTTGTTTGGCCTCACCAACTAGGTTCCTGGTTCTTGGATACATTTGGATTTATTTGTGCTTTTGACCTCAGCTTGTATTTTGACCACTCTCTGTCTCTTGTTTTTGTACTACGTTGTCCACGTGGTTCAGAACCATTTTTGTATGACTATCTCTTTGTGTTATTTTTGTCTCTTGGTGTTTGTCTCTGCATCTTTCCTTAAAGTGGGGAAAATTGGCTTCTACCTCACAGGGTTTTTTTTGCCTTCCTCTGGATCAACTTGTAGGAAAACAGGCCGAACTGGATGGACAGATGTCTTTTTTCGGCCTTATAAACTATGTTACTATGTTACCTTAGTAGCATAAGGACTGTCGACCAGTTGCAGTCTAAGTGGGCTGGGTTCCAGGGCAGGGCTCACTGTCCGTGTCTGTCCCTATCTACGAGCATTACACTGCTACTCTGGGTTTCTGGGTAATATGTATGCATTTTCTGAGAGTAATCTTTCTCATTACTCAGAATACTGTAGGTCATGCAACACCTCCTGGGTTTCTGGGAAAGATATTCAAATTAACCTTTCTTGCTGGCAGATGTAAGATGTGCTGATTTCCATATATTACATGGCTTACAATACACAAGAGAAGTGTTACCCCAACCAAGGCCTCTCAGGCAGCCATGCAAATTTTTTTGCTCAGCTGTGTTAAAGGGTATTTTACCCAAAAGATGGAGGTTCCTGCTATGAGACACCCTCTTTTCCTTTCTTTTGGAAAGAAGTCTTACATGTCTATTTTCTAGAGAAGCATTATATAGAGACACAAGTGTGGCACTAGATTAAAAAATATATTGTTAAAAAGCAGTGATTGAACAGTTTGAGGCTACCACTACTAGGTGAAAATATTACTATTAAAAAGCAATGGTTGAAACAATTTAAGGTTACCACCAAAAACTGGATAAAAATAGGGGAAAACTGATTTCTGATTTCTCTGAAACACAAGGCGTTTGTAATATACACACTAAAGATGAGCAGGTCAATTCTTTCAATTTGGAATTTGTGAATTTTTTGAAATTTGTTTTGTGTAATTCAAGAGAGAGCTCTGAGTGTTTTGGGATCATTACTTGGGGGTTCTATATTGAGCATTACTGGGGATGCTATAGGAGCATTACAGGGAGCACTATGGGGATATATTTAATACTGGGGCATTTTAAGGTATTACTGGGGCCAATATTATAACTAGGGGCACAATATGAGGCATTTTTATTGGTGGAGGCACTATAGGGTCATTATTATTTCTAGGGGCACAATATGGAGTTATCAATATGGGGAACACAATAAATTGCATTATTATTGCTGGGGCACTATAAAGGGCATATTATTGGTCGAGTACATGCTTGTACTAATCATATGGTTCATAATTCTATTAGGTTTTATTGCTCAAAGTTATTACATTGATCTGTATTCTGTGTGCTAAGACAGTGACTGCTTTTCTTCTGCCTGCTGAATTCTTCTTGTCTCTGTTATCTGCTGAGTTGTAGCGTCCTTTCTTCCTGTGCTAGGAAATAACACCATGTTTGTCGTCCAGCTTTTTCTGACCACTGAGGCCCCACGTCCAGATGGCCTCTCCACGATGCACTAGGAAACCGATCAGGCCTTCTTTCAGAATCTTCCAGGAGACCAGAGATGAGCCATCCAATCTATTTGTTTTACTGAGCCACCACAGGGACTGTATATTAAAAAGGGTGCATTAATATTTACGTTCGATAATTCACACTTTTGGATTTGTCACATGACCTTACTGGTCTTAATCTTTTCCAGGTATGGATCTGACCACCAGTTCCGTTATAGCGGTAAGTACGGATTTTATGTGTACAGGAACCATATGAAGGAAACAAATGCATTTTTGGTGCTTCCTACATGTTGTTTACAAGCCTCTTTTATAGGAAACCCACCCATGCACATCAGGATTTAAGTGGGTGAATGGTAACCTTCCATGTGGGTTTCAGTTTTATGAACAGCAAGAGCTTAATCCCTTGTTTAAGTAAAAAAAAAAAAAGTTATACAACTTTCTAAATATTTCAATTCCTCATCATTTTTAAGATCTGTGCTTGCTGTGAGTAAATGGGAAACATTCTTGTCTAAATCAAATGACCTGTGCGACCTAGCATTGCTCTCAGCCAAGATTGTGGACACAGTCGTATCGTGTAGGCAATGCTCTGTGAGCGAATACTGTAGATCTGAATGAGCACAAATCTTACATTGCTACAAAGTTACTCACAGAGCATTTTGCGGCCCTATAGATGACATGGGGCCAGATCTGAACCGCAAAATAGTATGCGGCTCGAGCCGCAAGAACTACTGTCGTGTAAATGTAACCTAATGCTGTGCTATCCTGTTAGAGGAGGCGGAGGCCAGAACAGGACCTCACACTGGACACATGCTGCAAGTTCCCTCGCACTGAACCTTCACTTGTGTGTGTCTGGCCTAAGGCCTTCAGTGTTTGGTCTGTGATTTCAATCAGTGCATTGTGAGCCAAAATCATGTGTGGGTTCAAAAGAACAGGATCAGAAGCAAATCTTTCCATCTTCTGGAAGGCTGCACTCCTGGTTTTGGCTTACAACACTGATGATCACCATCTCTCAGAAAAGTCGCTCACCCGAAAACATCTGTATGACTTGTCTGCAAGTGCTGTTACGTAACTATTTTACAGCTTTGATTTGGTTGGAAAAAAACAGAGCCCAGTCGCACCTTCATTGTGGGTCTCTGTTTGCAGGTTGATTTGTGACCTGAGACCAAAAATCCAACCAGTGCTGGGATTTTTGCAGCTATCGAGCCACAGTCGTTGGATGTCGCATGTCACAGTGCATCCCCACTGACCCATAAAATGCAATGCACTGTGCGTCATGATCTCATGTCACGATTACATGTTACCGTCTTGCCCCAGCCTAATGGGTGGGTGCCCTGCCCTTGCCATCATCATCAATATTAAGTTGGTCAGTAGTTAGCACTAAAGCCAAACTGGCCAGTGGGGTACTCATTCCCAACAAGGGTAACATCAACACAGATTGTGGATGCTCTGTTTTTAATGTGAATTTCAGTATTCAAAGGTCATAAAATCAGATAGAACTAAACAGATTTCCCATCCAAATACAGTATTTAGTTTGAGATGAAGTCATGTTTTTTTTCAGATAATTTAGGATACGTTATGTTCCATCCATAGAAGATTATCATTATCAAGTCTAATTTGTAAATAACGGGACATCAATTATTCTGCAAGGCTCATTTGTAGATGTTTCCCAGAGAGCAAATATTTAATATAGAAAATTCTATTATTTGTTCAGTTGATATTTGTAATTCAGCAACAAATATAAACTTTTCTGAAAGCGGAGAACTTTCCAATTGGTTTAACAAAGAATATTGTATGGAACACACGTCCACTATTACAGAGAGGGAGACAATAGCCATGGCAGAAGAGAGGCTTGTTAATGAATTGCATGTGCTCCATGAAGGAAAGTCAATGGTTTTCATTATCTGGCTTAATAAACAAATCAAATATACTAAACTTTATCTGAAGAAACAATCATTTTCCTATTAACCGCTGAACTCTTTTCCTGTTGCCTGAATTTTACAAAACAATTCTAAATACTACACCATGCTGCTAAAATGCTGTCCTGGCATGACACGTATGTTAAATATCCTGTATCATGTGAATAATTGGGATTTTTTTTGCTTCGCTTGTTATGGACAGTTATACAATATACAGGCATTTCTCAGGTACTTTCACTATAGATATGTATGTAATATGAAGTACTGTATATTGAAATGCTTGCCAAATAATTAAAGAAACAGCATCCAAATTTGCTGTTGGCTAATGTCATACAGTATATGGCAACATAGAGGAGGAAAGCATGGTGCAGCAGGCCTTAAGTTCAAGGGAAGAGGACATGGATAGATAGGACAACTGTATCTTAACAGCTTCATAAGCTTAAAGGGGTATTCCCATCATAGACAATGGGGGCATATCGTTAGGATATGACCCCTTTGTCTGATTGGTGTAGGACCCGCATGGGGTCTGGCACCAGCAAGCGCTCTCCCCATACAAGTGAACGGGAGCGCACTGCGCTCGCGCGGCCACCGTTCCCATTGATTTCTATGGGACCGATGGAAATAGCCGAGCCAGTACTCACCTATTTTCCGCAGCCCCATACAAATGAATAGAGGATGGCTGCGCATCTGCAGTGCACCCTCCACCACCTTTCACACTCCGTTCTCAGTGTAGGTGCAGGTCCCAGCAATATACCTGTGATGTGAATAACCCTTTAAGGAAAGTCTCCGTCCTGATGCAGCCATTTTCTGTTTATTTTTTTTAATTTTTGTTTAGTACTGCCTGCCTTCCAGGAGCCACAACTTTTTTTTTTTTTTTTTTTTTTTTTAGGACAAGTTGAACTTTCTTATGGCACCATCTAATATTCATCATGATGTGGGAAGCTGGAAAAAAGTTCTGAATCAGCTGGAATTGGAAAAAAAACACCTGCAATTCTACCATTAGTTTATGTTTTTTGTTTTTACGGCTTTCTTTTGCAGTAAAATGGAGATGTCAACTTCATTTTGCAGGTGAGCCCTGCTAGCTTGGGTTTTCATTAGCTACAGCCCATAATCAATAATATTAAAGGAGCTTGAACTTCCTGAAGGTGAGCCCGAGAGAAGAAAGTATGATGTTGAAAGAAGTCTCAACTTCTCATCAGGGGCTCACAGCTATCACAAGAATGAGGTGAAGGAGGCTGCACAAATTTTGATCTGCATGGGTTAGCCAGAAATTTTTACTCTTTGGAAAGAATATCTGGGCGAGACTAAGGTTTGTCCATGAAAACCTAGACAAACACTAGGAATGGAACAGCAGCCTAGATTTAATATGAGTTAGGGCTCATGCACACGACTGTAAGTATATTGCAAAACACGGATCTGCAAACAAAAAGGATGATATTCATGTGACGTCTGTGTTACATCCGTTTTTTTGAGGATCCATTGTAACAATGCCTGTCCTTGTCCACAAAATGGACAAGAATAGAACATGTTCTATTTTTTTTGCCGAACAGACTTGCGGCCATATAGATACTGAATGCACTTGGAGTCATTTCCTTTTTTTTGCGCCCCGTTGAAATGAATGGTTCAGCATACAGTCCACAAAAAAGATGGAACAGACAAAATAAAAGGAAAAAATACATTTACATGCACAAGCCCTTAGAGAGCGTAAGCATCTAGATATAGAACATTTAAATGCCCCAGAATTATGACAATGGCTCATGTTGCATGATATATCTGGCACATCAATGGACTGCCTGTGTAAAAGTTTATTTTTTTTTGATTTGTAAAACACAAATGTGGACACATTTTGGTACAAAAAGTCATATTTAAGCCCACACGCCCTTGCTAGTTAAGTCATGCTCCCTGTCTACAACAAGAGATGCAACATTTTGCACCAAAGGCAGTAAAATGCCCCAAAATTGTAGACAAAATTGGGATCCATAAATCAAGGCCAAAATGCTTTGCATAGAGAAGGTGCACACTTCCTCATGGGTACTTGATGCCAAATGTAAATTATGGTTGGCGAAATGTTATTGTTTGGGGTGGTCATTCCACATCACTGCCTGGGCAGGTAACCATCATCAAAACGGATCCAATAGTTTGCCCAGGAACATCTGTAGTCACATTGGAAAAATGCAGGACTGGTCAGTTGTGTGTTTGTCATAGGTATACAACTACTAGCAGGAGACAGCTGATATATAGTATGTGAACTCAGCCATAGAATTTACTATGAATTCCTCACTGCATCAAAGGAACTTTAAAGGAGTATTCCCATATGTTAATATTTGATGACCGGTCCTCAAGATAGGCCATCAATATCTGATCAGTGGAGCTTAACCCCACTGATCAGCATTTTCAGAATAGCTCTGTTGCCAGAAGTCAGCTCTGGTACTACAGAGCTTCCTCCATTGTGTGGTGGATGGAGCTGGTGACTACACAATGGACAGAGCTGCGTTGTTCGTTCGGTGCTGACTTCTGGGTGTGGGAACTATTCTGCAGCATGGATAAACCATCATCATAAACCATCAATATTAAAATGCAATATCCCTTTAAAAATAATGTGAGATATATGTCCAGAGGCTGAAGCTCAGCAAAAAAGTGGACCGTGCAACATGGGAATGATATTGACCGCACACAAACTTCTTAATGTCAGAGACTGCTGGACAGTTATAAGAAATATCTGCTGGAGATTGTTTCTACCACAGGGGACAATATCAGATAACTAGACTTTCTCAGCAGAAGGAAATGGTAAACAGCATCTCTAAGATTTCAAAGTCAATTTGGTAGTGCTTCTAGTCTGTCTGGCAATGTATCTATAATCTGTCTGTCTTGCACACGCTCTTTATTAGGCATGCTATATTTATGAGGGCAACAGGCAGATCAGATATAGAAATACAGCATTCCCGTAGACAAACACAGGTTTATGAGCATTTTTTTAGTCGAGTGTAAAAATTTTTATGGAGGAAAAATTTGGCTTCTTTGGACAAGTCTAGCACTTTCATCATGGACAGAGCCACCAGCTTTCAGATTTTTTTACACAAGTGACAGTTATAATGCTATAAACGTTTATCCGTGCATTTGATGTGGGTTTAAGAAGCTTTTTTATGGTTCCACATATGGCTTTTTCGTTTTGCATAGCAAACTATTCCAATCAGGGAATCTTTGTTTGCTCCCCACAGTGTAACACGTGCAGGTTTTCCTCAGAAATAGAGATGAGCGAATCCTTGGACTTTTTACAAATTTCACAAAAAATTGTTTCCAAATAAACTGAACTTTTGGGCAAATCAGATAAAAACGGCACTCAGCACCACTTTACTGTGTATCTAGGAGAGGAAAACTCCTCCTCCCTCCTATCATATGTGTGTAAAAGTGAAGCGTTGCCATGCGTTGTTAGAGCTTATCAGTTTTGGGTGAAAGAAGTCACACAGCCAATCACTTACAACCAGTACAGTGACATGCAGAGGGTGCTGGCCATGTCCAGGAAACTGTCCTCGCATTTCAACCATTCTTATGTGGCAAGGAATGCCCTCCTGGACTTGCTTGCTGGAATTCCACCTTGCATATAAGTAAAGCAGTGAATTATTTTGTCATTTACAAGACCACCTTAGCAGGCAGCATTCGTTGTTTCATGATCAGGCAGTGGCAGCTCATTAGAGACAACTGTCAGTAGGCACAGCCGTGACATGAATGATGTCACCCCCTAATATTTTATCTTAGAGAAGGCGATCACATTGATTGTGGCACAAAGGTTATTTATGCTGCAATCTGGGACTTTTCCCCGCTCACGCTAGGTCTAAAAAAAGGGAGAGAGCAGGGAAGGGGACAGACCGATAGGCCTATCTCAGTTATCATTTTCTACGCCTGTTTCAGGTATTGAAAATGATCTAAATTTAAGACAGCAAGGAAGCAGACTTAGGCCCCATTCACACGACCGTATGTTCATTTCCATATCTTATCCGCATTTCTGCGGATAAGATGCGGAACCATACGGACCCATTCATTTTTCCATAGGAGAAAAAAAATGCGTACTGCACACTGTGTGCATTCCGCATCCGTATATTACGGAAGTTCTCCCGCAAAAAAAAAGGAAACATGTCCTATACTTGGCCGCAAAACACGTCCGTAGCCCCATTAAAAGTCAATGGGTCCGCAAAAATGCGGAACACTACGGAAGACATTCCGTATGTCTTCCGTTCCGTTTTTTATACGGACACGGAATACATACGGTCGTGTGAATGGGGGCCTAACAGTTAGTCCAGCAGTGTGTTCATAACTTTGGCAAATCCACTGCCAGCGCACAGGGTTATTAAGACCAGTGTCTAAAACGCTGGTCTTAATAAATGACCCCCTAAGAGCTTAAAGGG
>ONZH01002409.1:0-25075 GCA_900303285.1 Rhinella marina | reverse complement strand
CACACCTCACAATGTTCAACTGGACTGTAGTTTATATAATTGAGTGAAAAAAATTATTCTCTAGACTGCGGCTAGTGTATCACACACCTCACAATTGTTCACTGGACTGTAGTTTATATAATTGAGTCAAAAAAACTTATTTTATAGACTGACGCTGCTGTACAGCACACCTCACAATTGTTCACTGGACTGTAGTTTATATAACTGAGTTACAAAACATATTTCCTAGACTGCACTACAGATCCCAGCAAGCCACAGTACAGCAGCAGCAAAAATGAGTACTGAGAGGACTTTGGGCAATTTCATTGGGGTTTGTGTGGACCACGTGCTGTCCCCTTTCTGCCACCAGTGCACAGTGTGCAGCCAAGATGGTGGTAGCTGCACTACAAGTCCCAGCCAGCAGCCGAGAGGAGGACAAAAAAAAATGTCGTTGTAGCCCTTAGAAGGAGCGTTGGGTTCTTTGTGGATGATTCCTGCCTAACCACATTCTAATTTCATGCCCTAACAGTGTGCAGCCAAGATGGCGGTCGCTGCACTACAAGTCCCAGCCAGCAGACAGGAGGAGACAAAAAAAAAAAACCTGCTTGTAGCCCTTAGAAGGGCTGTTGGGTTCTTTGTGGGTTATTCCTGCCTAACCAACAACTAAATTCAGGCCCTAACACTCTCCCTGACAGACAGCAGCTCTATCCCTAATCTCATGCGTATGACGCGAGCAGCGCTGGACCAGATTCTTATATTCCCAGGTCATCTGATCTGGCCAGCCAATCCCTGCTATCGACTTGTAGGGGCCCCACGTGATGCTAGGAGGTACCAAAGACTCTCCTGCATGTTGATTGGCTGAAAATAGGCGGCTAACATGCAGGAAGAGGAAGTTGCCATTTCCTTGAGGATCGCGATATGCTCGTCCGAGTAGTGAGCATATGCGAATACACTAATGCTCGAACGAGCACCAAGCTCGGATGAGCATGTTCGCTCATCTCTACAGACAACCTTAGGCATCTCTAATAATAAACTGGATAGCTTGGTAAATATGCTGCCCATTTTTTTATATGAACATAGGTTATTTGAGATGCTGTATGCTGCCCATCCACATTTAGTGCTGTGCCATCTGCCATCTGTGCAGGGGTGGGAGACTAGGGGTCCACCTTGCTCAAGTGCCAACTGACAGTATTACCTGCTCCCCTTTGGGCCAGACCAATCCTGGCCATCCGTGTCAAATCAGCAGTGGTCCAACACCCTGCACCCCTGCTGATTAGCTGTTTCTAAGCAGCTTGGGTATTGGAAGCTGACACTACAGAGCTCTGTCCATTGTGTACTAGACAGAGCTGGATACTACAGCATTGCTTCTACTGATGTTAATGGGATCAGTATTGCAGTTACAAGCTTTAGGCCACTTTAACATTAGCGGCAGCACGGATCCGGCGGGTGAAGGGTGCCGACGAATCCGTGCGGCCGCAGCTGCACGTGAGGAGCCGGAGCAGAGCTCCAGCCCCACACGTGTCACATACACATACACATACACATACACACACACACATAGACATACACACAGACATACACAGACATACTTACATGCTCCCAGCAGCTCCGCACAGCACAGGAGGAGGAGGACGGCGCACACATAGGAAGATTAACCACAGCACCCTCTGCTGGAGGGAGAATCTTCCTATGTGCGCGCAGTCCTCCTCCTCCTGTGATGTGCGGAGCAGCTGGGAGCATGTAAGTATGTCTGTGTGTATGTCTGTGTGTATGTCTGTGTGTATGTGTCTGTCATGTGTGGTGTGCTGTGGACGGATCCGTCATGAACTCCATTGAAATTCAATGGAGGACGGATCCGTTTACTGAGTATGTCACACCAAACGGATCCGTCCCCATTAACTTCCGTTGGTGGTCATTCCGGATCCGTCTTGGTGCGGATAAACAGTACGGAGAGCAAACCGCAGCATGTTGCGGTTTGCTCTCCGGTCTGAAGACGGAACGGAATGCTTTCAGGTTGTCTTAAGTTCAGTTTTGTCCCCATTGACAATGAATGGGGACAAAACTGAAGTGTTTTATTCTGGTATTGAGCCCCTATGATCAAACGCAAGTGTGAAAGTAGCCTTCTTGCACAATGGACAGAGCTGTGTAGGTCCAGCACTGAATTTTGTAGCCAGAGCTTCTCGGGAACAGCTGATTGTTAGGGATGTTACACATCTGCCTGAGGAGAGGCCATCAATATTAGACTCTTGGACAACCCTTTTAAAAAGTTTGTATGGCCAGTAAACTTTTTTTAATAGAACATAAAGATATAACAAAATAATTTATAAGTTACACTAATCACACCAATCCGCCACCACTCCCTTTCCAATGTTTCGCAGGTGTCCGATAGTCTCTGTTTCATAGTCTCTATCAATAAAAAGGAAATGACCACTCCAGTAACTGTTCAAAGTGTTGACACACCTCAGCCTGTGATTATCTAGGCACTCATTTATTTTGTATCTAGAGGGACCAGAAATAAGGGAATCTGAGGAATAGGAGCCATTCTGACTCTTTCTTAAAAATTACTGGATGAACTTCTTCTTCTTCATGAGTGTGTAACATTTCAGGTATCTACAAGACATCACTCTTCTCTAGAATAGAAAACATCAAATGCACAACCGTCTCTTGGAGGTATATGCTACAACTACCTAACAGAACTACTTTTGGTACAGTAGGTGTTGTCATGTCCAAGGCACAGCACTCAAGTTCATCAATCACTGGGATTTTATTTATTAACAAGCAGCTTGTTCGCTTGAAGAACACCTCAAAAATCCAAAAGAGCAAGTTTTGGAGCTATGACTGTGTCTCAAGCATGTTTGATTATAATTTGTTTCCCAAAAGTTAGGAAGTTAAAAGTACACTAAAATGTACATTACATAACTAAACTAGGATAGGTGGAAGGTCTCTGATCGTCACCACTGGGACCTCCTACCAATCACAAGAATGGAGGTCCCATGTCCTCTGCTTAATGGAATGGCAGTCATGCATGCACACTGTAGCTCTATTCAAAGTCTATGGGACTGCACTTGGCGTTATTAGTCTTAACTCACATTTACAACTTCAAAACTTGCTGTTCTGGATTTATGGGGTGTTTTTTCAAGTGAACAAGCTGCTCGCTAATAACATATAACCTTGTAATTAGAGAACTGCCTTGGGCAAGACAACAGCTTCTGTATCACTTATCTAATGGCTTTCTTAGATCTATGGGACTGATGAAGATAGCTGAATACAGTACTTCACCGCCTGTGGATAGGAAGTCACTGTTAGGACAATCACTTTAAGTCTAATATTGTGACAGACGTATTGTACTTGTAACATTAGACAGTTATAATACGTATAGTCATGAGGTTTCATGCTATCACTCCTAATATGGTGTTTATGACCTTGTGTCATGATCAATATATAAGTTACAATTTCTTTTTCATATGTGCACCCCATACCACGCCCCTCTTCTTTTTGGGTTGGATGTCATATGGTGAGAGACGTGTACACATACAAGCTGTGCAACAGTCTAGCAATGCCTTCTTTTTATCTTGACTACAAAAGGTTAATGAAACAGTTGGCCTGCATGAATATTTCATCTAGGTTGTTTGATTTTCATGATGTGAATTGATGTGTCTCTACAAGGTTAATGTGCAGCTCCTCGGTGCCATCTAGGACCAATATATGAACCCTGAAAATATTATCTAAGGTTTTAGAGTTTTTTCAATTTGTAGAGAACACTGCACTTCTTGTAAGTAATCAAACAGCTGCCTGGCTGATTTTGGAGAACCATGTCTCATGACAAACTGCCTTCAATCCAATGTACTGTAAATCTTTCATATTTCTTGTAGGTAATTCTGCAGTCTCATGTTAGATTATACCAATATTACACTGCATTGCAAGCCCAAACAGATAATATTTTCTTAAATTTAATTTTCATGACATAATAATTGAAGCTAACAAAAGTGACAATGTCTTGATGGATTTTGGATTGCTAATTTATCTTGTTAATAATGGCGCACAGAGAATGGTAGCATTCATTCTATAATTCATTCATGCCATCTGTTATATGGAAGCAAGCACACAATATAACTTTTTTTCTTTTGTTTAGTCAATAAAATATATTGAACTGGACCCTTGGCTTTCCAAGATTTATGCAATGTGGCAAAATAACATATTTCCTGACATTATACAATTTTTATAAAGAAATTAATAAAGAAAAGCTTTGTACAGGCCATGGTAGAAAAATATATATTTTGAATAAAGGAAAATGCTAAATGTATGGAAGCAGCTACCATAAGTGCTATGTAAGAGAAATGCTTGAATAGAGAAAGCATTACGACCATTTTGCATGGAAACTACTTACATTGGACAGGTATAATGTCTTATAAATGTACAGTAGGTTTTAGAAGACTAAGACATTTTTGGTATTGTATTATCCGAACTCTATTTCCCCATACTATGTGTAATAGTGTATGTAGCAAGGAGAATCTAAATTTGAACAGATAATGCCTACCAGATAATGCTCATCATCTTCATAAACATGTGACTCGAGTGGACCTCAGTAACTGGAAATGTTTCTTCAAAGTACTCTTAGACTTTCAAACTATAGATTTGCTTACTGCTCTTAAAATCTTGACCTTGATTGTCAATTTCATATCACTATTTCTTTGCATACCTTTTCCACTTGCTGCTTAGTCTATTAGACAGAATTTCAGTAATTAGAGGATGAAAACATCTCCCTTCATATACCTCTGCAAAGATTCACTATCCATAATATACTTACCTTGCCACACTCCGGATTTGTTTTCTTCTGACAACTGGCATTGCATTGGGGCTGATGTAGACATATAGTAGCTACATGCGCAGAAAACATGGATGCCTGACCGATGTTTTTTTATGTTCTCACCTTGTGAGAGGGATCCATTAAGCCTCTAATCTGGAAGAGTATTTCTTGTGCAGTGTGATGGCGTAGCAAACCCGGAGATGCAACAGAGCCGGTGGTGTAGCAGAACTGGAGATACATCAGAGATGATGATGTAGCTAAACTGAAAATGAAGTAGACCTGATGATGTAGCAGAGATGAGAGATGCTTGAGATGAAATTGAACTGGAGATGCATCAGACCTGGATTTGTAACTGAACTGGAGATTTCAGTGTAGGAGAAGCAGGAATATTGGAATGCCAGCAACTAGCCTGAATAGTCAAGCAGCACCTCCACCTTGTCACTGAAATTTCAAAAACGTTTTGCTGTGATAGCAACATGGCAAAGATTTTGATCGGTGAGGGTATAATTGCTGAGACCCATGTTGATCGATAGAACGAAGAGAAAGAAGTGCTCACCTTGCACCAGGAGATGACCTCAGAGACTTTTTGAGTCTGGAGCGAGGAGAGACAGTGCACTATGACATATCAAACATTTTTGAAAGGTCAATTGTGCTTTAAATAACTTGGAAGAAATAGATCATCAATGTAGCCAGGCTACTGCCTAAAATAACAAATGCATACTCTGGTCCATTTTCGACCAAATGCATAAGCCCCAATTTTCAAATCTGGCATGTGTTACTTTATGTGGTAATAATTTTGGATTGCTTTTTCTTATGCAAGCCATTCTGAAATAGTTTTTTGTGACACATTGTACTGCATGTTGGTGTTGAATTTGATATGTTTTATTCAATATGTTTTCCTTTATGAATTAAAAAAAATTCAAAATTTATGGAAAATTTGTACAAAAATCTGCAATGTTCTAAATTTGAATGTATCTGCTTTTGAGATAGATAGTGACACCTCATAAAATAGGTATTAATTAATATTCACCATGTGTCTAATTTATGTGAACATCATTATGTATATGTCATTTTATATTTTTCGGATGTTAGAGGCTTAGGATTTTGGAAGAAATTTATGAAATTTTCAAGAACATTTTCAAAACTGACTTTTTTAAAGTGTAACTGTCATATTTTTTATTTGCTAGTTTATTAGAGCTAGGTGTATATAGCCGAGTTAGTCTGTTAATGATTGCCCAAAGATCTGCATTACCATATAATAATAGCTTTCATTAATGTCCCCTGTCCCTTTCCGCTGGTCCCTTAAAAGACCGTTGCTATGGCTTTTCTGTCTTCCCTTTAGTTTAAACAGAAGACAGAGTAGTGATCCTCCAGACTGCATGCCTGTATCAGTAATCCAATCTGATTGGCTGGCAGGAAGCTGCTGGCTAAAGCAAGTATGTATGTGAAGTGAGGGGAGGCAGTTTTGTCCTCAGAGAACTGGCAGAGGAGCCATTTTGAGAAGATCCTCATATTGTAGGTTTCAAAACAGCTGTAACTAAGGGAAAACCTCATGGAAAACAGTGGTATGTGAAGAAAATAAAGATTGTTTTATGTATAGTGCTACAGCAGCAATAATATATGCTAAAATTGATATTTTAATTTAATGAAAACATGAGAGTTACACTTTAAGGACCAGTTCAGTTCTGAAATCACTGCAAGGGGCTGTCCTTTGTGGGAGGTGTATAGTGCCCTCTGTATCCCCCCAGCCATGCCCCATTGATGCCCATGAGCTGCTTTGGGTGCTACTCTGCTGTGAACATGGTTCCTCCTCATCATCCTCCTCATCCTGCAGAACTGTGCCCTGGCTAGACAATTGTGTACCTGGCCTCTGTTGGTGCAGGAACCCACCCTCCAAGCCACTTGTGAAAGACTGGCCTGATAACCGTGGAAATGATCCCTCTTCCTCCTCCTCTTCCTCCTCTGTCACATCCTCTTCCATCATCGCTTGAAGCGTGTTTTCAAGGAGACATAGAAGTGGGATAGTAATGCTGAGGACTGCGTCATCAGCACTGGCCATGTTGGTGGAGTACTCGAAACAGCGCAACACGGTACACTTGTCCAGCATGGAGGCCCACTCATTGGTGGTGAAGTTGTGCTGTTCTGCAGAGCGACTCATCCGTGCATGCTGCAGCTGAAACTCCACTATTGCCTGCTGCTGTTCGCACAGTCTCTCCAGCATGTGCAAGGTGGAATTCCACCTTGTGGGTACGTTCCATATGAGGCGGTAAGCGGGAAGGCCGAAGTTATGCTGCAGTGCAGACAGGCGAGCAGCAGCAGGGTGAGACCGCTGAAAGTGAGCACAGACGGCCCGCACTTTCTGCAGCAGCTCTGAGCTGCAGAAGCTGCCAGAGCTGCTACGAGATTTTGCCCATTATCGCACACCACCAGGCTGGGCTTGAGGCTCAGTGGCACCAACCACTCATCAGTCTGTTGTTCAATGCCCATCCACAGCTCCTGCGCGGTGTGGGGTTTTTCCCCCAAACAGATGAGTTTCAAAACAGCCTGCTGTCGTTTACCCCTGGCTGTGCTGAAGTTGGTGGTGAAGGTGTTATGCTGACCGGATAAGGAGGTGGTAGAGGAGGAAGCAGAATAGGAGGAGGAGGCAACAGGCGGCAACGAGAAATGTCCTGCAATCCTCGGTGGCGGTAGGACATGCGCCAAACTGCTATCTGCCTCAGGCCCAGCCGCTACTGCATTTACCCAGTGTGCAGTCAGGGAGATATAATCTCCCTGTCCGTGTTTACAGGTCCACGTATCAGTAGTTATGTGGACCTTGCCACAGATGGCGTTGTGCAGTGCACACTTGATTTTGTCCGCCACGTGTTCGTGCAGGGCAGAGATGGCCTGCCTGGAAAAGTAGTGGTGGCTAGGAACCACGTACTGAGGAAAGCCACCGCCATAAGGTTTTTAAAAGTGTTTGCCTCCACCAGACAGAATGACAGTATTTCAAAGGCCTGGAATTTTGAAATGCTGGCATTCAGGGCCAGTGATCGTGGGTGGATAGAGGGGTACTTCCTCTTTCTCTCTAGTGTTTGTGGGATGGACAGCTGAATGCTTCCATGGGATAGTGTGAACATGCTGGGTGACGGTGGTGGAGGTGGTGGTGTTTCTGCCACATCCTGTTTCCGGGGCGGCAGGTGCCACTGTCACTACAGAGGAGGAGGAAGAGGAAGAGACCACAACAGAAGAGGGAGCAAGAGAAGCCTGAGATCTTTTGTGGTTTTTTAGATGTGTACTCCATTGCAGCTCGTGCTTTGCATTTAGATGCCTGGTCATGCAGGTGGTGCTCAGGTTTAGAACATTTATGCCTCGCTTTAAGCTCTGATTGCACAGCGTGCAAACCACTAGCGTTTTGTCATCAGCACATTGTCTGAAGAATTGCCATGCCTGGGAACTCCTTTCAGCTGGCTTTGGAGTGCTCATTTCCAGGGTGCGGTGGGCAGTAGAAAGCGTACTGGCTAGGGGACGGCCACTCTGCTTTTGCACCCTGCTCCCTCTTTTGCTGTGTGGCTGGCCCTGTGTGACCACCACTTCTTCCTCCAAACTGCACATGTCACTCGCATGACCTTGATTCCATGTGGGGTCTAGGACCTCATCATCCTCCACATCATCTTCCACCCACTCTTCACCCCTACCCTCCTTGCCGGTCTGCACACCGCAGAAAGCCCTAGCAGTTAGCACCTGTGTTTCGTCATCATCAGAGACCTGCTGCGGTGGTCCTCCCATGTCCACATCCTGAAACATAATTGGTTGGGCATCAGTGCACTCAATCTCTTCCACTTCTGGGGCAGGGCTAAGTGGATGGCCCATGGAAACCCCACCAGCAGAGTCATCAAAAAGCATCAGTGACTGCTGCATGACTTGGGTCTCAGACTGCTTGGCTGATTTGCAAGGGGGTGAGGTGAAAGACAGATGCCCATGGGCTGCAGGTGCCAACTCTGCGCTTTCAGCAGGGGACCGGGTGGGAGACAATGTGAAGGAACTGGAGGTACTGTCAGCCATCCAATCTACTACTGCCTCTACTTGTTCTGGCCTCACCATTTGTACACCGGTATTCGGGCATACAAAATGATGCTGAACGTCCTGTCGCCTACGTGCACCTGAGGAAGATGTTTTATTTGGGCGTGTAGCTGGCACAGATCGACCATGTCCTCTCCCTGCAACAGGAGCTCCACCAGTACCAGCAGCACCACGACCAGGGCCACGTCCCTTATTTGATGCTCTCCTCATTCTTTGAGGTCACCCACCGAACTAACAGACAGATTAACTTTATTAATTTATCTGTCACGTATGCAGTGCAGGTGTACCTCTAACCAAAAACGTGAATATGTCACCTGCCGGATTAACAGATGGATTAACTGTATTAATTTCCCTGTCATGTATGCAGTACAACTGTATGTCTTAGCAAAAATGTCAATATGTCACCTGCCAGATTAGCAGACGGATTAACTGTATTTATTTCCCTGTCACGTATGCAGTACAACTGTATGTTTTAGCAAAAATGTGAATATGTCACCTGCCGGATTAGCAGACGGATTAACTGTATTTCCCTGTCACATATGCAGTACCGGTTTAATCTATTTGCAAAAACGTGAATATGTCATATGGACTAGCAGACGGATTAACTGTATTAATTTCCCTGTCACGTATGCAGTACAACTGTATGTCTTAGCAAAAATGTGAATATGTCACCTGCCGGATTAGCAGACGGATTAACTGTATTTCACTGTCACATATGCAGTACCGGTTTAATCTATTTGCAAAAACGTGAATATGTCACCAACCGGACTAGCAGACGGATTAACTGTATTAATTTCCCTGTCATGTATGCAGTACAACTGTATGTCTTAGCAAAAATGTGAATATGTCACCTGTCGGATTAGCAGACGGATTAACTGTATTATTTTCCCTGTCACGTATGCAGTACAACTGTATGTCTTAGCAAAAATGTAAATATGTTACCTGCCGGATTAACAGACGGATTAACTGTATTTATTTCCCTGTCACATCTGCAGTCCAGCTCCAGTCTTAGCAAAAATGTGAATATGTCACCTGCCGGATTAGCAAACAGATTAACTATATTTATTTCCCTGTCACGTATGCAGTACAACTGTATGTCTTAGGAAAAATGTGAATATGTCACCTGCCAGATTAGCAGACGGATTAACTGTATTAATTTCCCTGTCACGTATGCAGTACAACTGTATGCTTTAGCAAAAACGTGAATATGTCACCCACTGGATTAACTATTATATTTTTGTGTCAGGGGTACAAAGATGATGCATCGCACCCACAAAAATCACTATAGGTCTCACACAGAATTAAAATCCAGATTAAATATTATATTTCTGTGTCAGGGGTGCAAAGCTGGTGTATTGCACCCACAAAAATCACTATAGGTCTCACACAGAATTAACATCCAGATTAAATATTATATTTCTGTGTCAGGGGTGCAAAGCTGGTGTATTGCACCCACAAAAAAATCACTATATATACTATAGGTCACCCACAGAATAAATAGCCAGATTCCTAACACTTTCCCTCACTTCAGCTGCCTGCTTCCTGTCCCTGCACTTCTCAGAGCTGATGGGCAGTGCTACATGTGATCCAGCTTATATAGAAGCTGGGTCACATGATGCACCAGCCAATCACAGCCATGACATTACTAGGCATGGCTGTAATGGCTTCTAAGTGCCCACAGCTTAAAAGCTTGTTGATTGGCTGCCCTGCAGCCTTTCAACAAGCTTTATTAAATGCCCGAACCCGAAATCGAACCCGGACTTTTTCTTCAAAATTCGGGTTCGGGTCCGGGTGCCCGAACTCACAAAGTTCGGTACGAACCCGAACTTTACAGTTTGGGTTCGCTCAACACTACTTTTTATACAATTTTTAGGAGGTCAGTTGGGAAAAAATTACAATTCTGTCACAGTTTTTTATTTTTTGTGGGGTTCTCCATGTGGTATATATGGTATGATAATTTTATTCTGTGGATCGATATGGTTATGGTGTTATGAAATATATAGCTTTTTCATGTTCTACTACTTTTGAATCATAAAATCATTTTGTATTAAAAAGTTATATTTTCCAACGCCATATACTAAAATCCATAGAATTTTCATTTTTTTCACCAATGTAATTGTGTGAGGGCTTGTTTTTTTTGCGGGGCAAGCTGTACTTTGTATTGGTACCATTTAGGGGTACATTTGACTTTTTGTTTGCTTTTAAAACCATTTTTGGGAGGTAAGGTGCACAGCTGCCATGGCAACCATCACTTCCCTGCAAAGGCATGGTGGGGGCCAAATGAGAGAGGACCAATCTTGGCCATTACAGAAGTGTCAGCTGTGTGTTACAGTTGACACCCGGTGCTGATTGTGGCGGATCAGTTACGTTATAGAGGGTACTAAGGGGGCACCAATCACAGTACAGAGGGTACGGCTGGAAGAAGCACAACAGGGGCTCAGAGGTGTGCACTAACTGCCTTTAGTTAAAATCAGCATTTTCAAGTAACTACGCTCAGATTGGTTAGTATGTACAGACTAACGAATCAGAGCGATTGCTGGCTAGGGACTACTCAGATTGGTCCCGTGCTGGCTTCTCCTGTGTTTCTGCTGTCTGTGATAGCGGAGACTCTGGTGTCACAACAACGGTTAACATTTCTGATGTAACTAATTGCATTAAGTTACATGCAGTCTGGAGGTACAGTTGTGTGTTAATATAGGTCCTCTAGCCTGACAGAAATCCTTTTAATCATTCATGGTACTGATATAATTTAATTCTTGATTACTCCAGGTTACTAAAAAAGAAAGATTTTACTAATAGCTAGATTCCAAGTGATTACTTTTAGGATATTTTCTTTGCAAGGAAGCCTATTCAAATGAAAAATATAATTCCGTAAGTTTGTAAAAGTCTGTTCCTTTTACCCATATAATATGCAGGAGTAAAATGATTTGCACAATGCTGTGGAAAGAATCTTTGCAAATTTGATTAATTTAATTTTGTATTAGAAAAACTCCTCTATAATAACATTTACCGTTTAAGAATTGATTAGTGTTGAGACAGCATTTCAGCAGGCCCATACTACGCTCAAACATAAGGAAATTAAACGGAAAAAAAGCTTGTATGAACTCACTTTCCTATATTAAAGGGTCTTGCACTTGACTAACTGACATGAGGCTTTCTCATAGATGAATTTCTTGTATTAATATAATTTCAGACTTGAACTGCGCCTATAATACTTGTCCTTGAACTAACATACGGTTTGTACAGATACTAACATCAACTGTTGGAATATAACAGGCAGTTTTCGTCTCCCTGCAATTCACTTGCATTTCTAAGGATAAATACAGATTAGTATTTATGTAAATCAAATTTTCTGGTCTGTTTGTTAATTTAATACTTAGAGCTTGTTAATCTTTCTGCAAACTTAACTCTGCTTGAAGCCTTTGAAGATAAATTGTTAGAAGAGAAAGCTGTAGAAGATTAATGGTGCCTTCTGAGCTTCAAGAACTTCCTTGAGCTTTGTCAGAAAATGTGATAAGGGTGCACCTTTAGCACCTCCTCATGGGACATACATTAAGAACACACAGAAAACGATGGACAAAATTACCGTATCCAGTTGTGTTTTCCCTTCTGTTATCAGCTTCACTTCTCTAACCACTATGGGTTGACATATTTTGTGACAAATTGAGAATTGCTTCTTTCATTTAGTTAATAAAATACATGCATATAGGCATACCAGGGTAAGCTTGTCAGGAATTGGTGTTTACTTTTCATGGTGCCTACCGACCAGCTGATGTATTTGCTCGCACCTTGCTGTGCATTTTCTTTCTTTACTGCAGACAGTAATTTGAAAGGGAAATAGCAAAATGTGTCAGAATTATGTCACAAACTGCAAAATGGAGTTAATGACATAAATGCTCACAATATATATTTCAGAACTTTTTAGTTTGCTTTGGCATTGTTAAGATGAGTCATGTAATGCATCATTTTCTAAGCAAAAAATACTGTATAGGTACAGCACTTATGAAGTTGTGTGAGAAAATGTGTCTAGCAGGCCTAATGAGGTACACTAATGACCTTACATTTCTTTTCCTTCTATTTTAATACAGTTTGATAGGTTTGGTGGTTTAAAGCTAACCTGTAGATCAATTTCTTAGGTCTAACTTTACTTTTAAATGGCAGTCCCATAGTGTCACCTATTTGGGGATTAAGATCCCATCTCAGCTCCACCAATTCTTTGGCCTGAACTACCTCCCATTGCAGAAGAAGGTGATTGCTGAACTGCAGAGGTATACTTTGAAACGCATATCTTTGTTTTGTCGCATTAGTGTGTTAAAATTTGACATTTTACCTCGCTTTTTGTACTTATTTCAGACGTTGCTAATGTATGTTTTCCCTAGCTTCTTCAAAACCCTACAGAAAGCCTTTGCTACATATATTTTGGGGTACTACTAGACCCAGATTGGGACACAGGACTTTGTCTAAAGCAAAAACGGAGGTTAATGTAGGATTACCAGATTTTAAGCTATATCATGAAGCTGCTGTTCTTTCTTGCATAGTAGATTGGATTCATATTGTATTACGGAAATTATGGGTGAATCTGGAGGCTGCCTTATTTCCTGTGGATCTTAGACTGATCCCTTGGCTGGCTCCTGGAGATAGGCCACCTGCTAATAGTTTGCCATTTCTCTCTGCCAGACTAGGACCTATGTCTCCTTTGTTCCAAAATCCAATATTCCAGCCGAGAACATTGTCAACCTCTTTTTTGATTTGGGACAGGTCTTCCATTGTGCATCTAAGTAAAGTGATGGCTGGAGGAGCTGTGATACCTTTAGATATGCTGAAAGCCAAAACTGTAGACTGGGTACTGTCATGCCTGGAATATCAACAACTGAGCTCATTCACTAGTAGCACTTCTGGTTCTTTGTTCCCATCTACCTGGATAATTAAGCTAGTGTCTTCTATGTATAGGTTGTTGCTAAGCAGCTGCAATGGAGATACAGCCTCTTTTTTTCAACAGTGGGAGCGGGATTTGAATATCACTTTGGGATATGCTGATGTTATAAAAATATATATATCTTTTCACATAGCATTTTCATGTTGGTGTGTAAGAGAAAAATTACAAAATTATTTCATGCTGGTATTATTGCCCCGTTAGACTTCACTGCATATTTCCTTCCAGCTTTGAACTTTGTTGTAGGGGTAGAGGGCTTTGGGGCAGATAGAGGGACCATGTTGCATATATGGTGGAGCTGCCATAGTGTGAAGACTTTTTGGGATTGTGTTTTCTGCATTTATGCTGTTTTTTTGGGGGAAACAAGTATCAAATAGTCCTCAGATTGCTCTTCTCTCTTTGATACCTAGTTCCCTTGCCTCCATTAAGAAAAACATCCTCATATACTTTTTGCCTGCAGGACTGTTAATCATCTCCCATCATTGGAAGTTGACAGTGCCCCCCCCATCACAGAGTGGTTGGCAGAACTGCACTGCATCATGAAGATGGAAGAGATAATAGCTGAGGCTCATGATTGCTCAAATACGTTTTTTTGCTGTGTGTGTCATTGGAAGATCTTTGTTGAGTCTTCTGATTTGATTTGGTAAGCCCATCTTGCTTCAGACCGCTAATTAATTCTACCCTTTCTTTTCTCCTCCTTTCTTCCCCCCTCTCCCCCTTTTTTCTTTCTCTTGTTACTTTTTTTAAATTATAAATTATAGGACAATGCCTTATGCTTCTAGACAATCTATGGGTCTATGGGTATGTTGCTATGTAACTGTAAACCTCATATACCTCATCATAACTGTCATATT
The DNA here is from genome assembly GCA_900303285.1 of Rhinella marina. Classification (NCBI taxonomy): domain Eukaryota; kingdom Metazoa; phylum Chordata; class Amphibia; order Anura; family Bufonidae; genus Rhinella; species Rhinella marina. The sequence continues at coordinate 10,440 of ONZH01002409.1, read as the reverse complement.
AGACACAATTCCCATGCTGGTAGGTGTCTACCTTTGTACTGCAAGTCACTCCCTTTATTGTATTTTACAGTATTTTATGCTGTGATTACTCTGTGCCCTGGCACCATTATTATGATATAAGTGACATTTGACTTGTATTTATGTTTAAAATCAATAAAAATAGTTTAAACATAACATGCCTAGCGAGCTGTACCAAATGTATTATACCTCATGCACAATTTTGATTTTTTAAATCTATCATTAATTTGTGGCACATATTCACTGCTATTCTCTATATGCATCTTGATGGTAAAGACTGTAGAAGGTTTGCATTCCAGCACCATCCTTATGCTAATGACATCCAACTGTGTAAATTCTCATGGCAATTTTTTACAAAAAACGGGCATCACTTCATCTTCTATCCTGTGTCTTCTTATTATCACTGTTTTTGACACAATATATAGTGTTTGCCTAGTGCCATTTAACTTGCTCCTAATTTTCAAAGCTTAATCACTCACTGAAACCTCATTGCTTCAAAGGTGGCAATGTAATTTATGATGTGCTGTTCAAGCAGATGTGACTGCTGAGACCTGTTATTATCTGCAATCAGTGGTGTACATAGAGAAGTAAGGGTCCCATAGCAAGGATCAAACCAGGTCCCCCACACAGGACAGAAGAGTTTCTGCCTAAATCCCTTTCACTGACCCTTGGGCCATTTTTCCACTGCCCCATTTGCTAAAAGTTGTCCCTTCCAACTTTTCACCCCTAGTAGAAGAGGGGATGATCCCAACTGGGGCCCCTCTTGCCCTGGGCCCCATAGCAGTTGCATGGTCTGCTACTATGGTAGTTACAACCTTGTCTGCAGTAGTCATGCGATTAAGGCACTTTCTTGTTCAGAATCGCAAGTAAATTTGGCAGCAGCACAGACATGGTAGAACTGTGGACAGGTGAGTGTGCTGTTTTTTTTTTACTGTGCAAAGGTTAGGACCATTGGGTTTATTGGCTCCTAGGCCAGACACCTCCTTTAATTACAGTTACAATGAATGCAGAGGCAGATAAATATGTCTTTTTTTAACACTACTACCCCTTACTTTAATCTATTTTATATCTGTACACCATCATGGGAGCACAATACAGTAGACCTGCAGTTAGTAAGCCTACAGTCAGTCACTGGACCCACAATTCAGGTAAGATTAGTCACTGTCAATTGGGGATACGTGGCTGACACACAGACCGTTTAACAAGGCTGCACATGGCCATCTGTCAGCGACTTTGGACAATCCTCTGAATCTATATATAATTATCAATTATAGCTTACTACTTTGAATCCTTAACTAAAAGAAGACAAAACATTAGGCTCCTCCAAAGAGGTCAAGACAGAAAAGCATCAATTTGCGGTTTATAGGTAGCAAAAGAGTAGTTTTACAAAACACTGAATATTCATGACACATCATAAAACTAATGATAAAACATAAAAGCTGATATGACCGTTTGACTAATCTGCTCTTATTGGTTTGGAAGAGCTGTAGTAATTGCCTGGTTTGTAAATTAAACATCTGCTGTGGGAATAAACAAAAACATAACCAAATATATTGAAATAAAATGTATTCATGGAGGTTCCATAAATCCTGTTCTATGGTTTCATCAATGTTATTACACCTGAGTGATGCTCAGAGGCAGAGCAGTTAACATGTGTGCAAACATAGTCTCTTTCAAATAAGAAACATTAAGATTTAGAGTTTGGTTCAGTCATGTGATCTAGAATGTAAATGTACAACATGCCCAACATTCGCATGTCAAGGAGATAGCTAACAGTAACCAGAAACTTGAAAAAATATATATATATTATATTTTCAGAAAATGAAGGTCTAAATGTTTTCACAAGCCCCAGCCCAATGAGGGTGTGCACCAGGGCTTGTGGATGTCAGGGTGAATGGGTGTCAGCTCCATCCGGTGAACAGGCACGTCAGAGTGAGCGGCCTCTGCTCACTATAAAGGCCAGCATATGAAGTGTTCAGAGGCTGGTGAATTTCGGTTCCCATTCATGTACTTTGGCTGTGGACTTCCGGATTTGTTATTGTGACTATGTTTTCTGGCTTCTGTTGATTTGGTCTTGTATTGCTCTCCTGGTTTTAACGTCTTGCACGTCTGGCTTTCCCACTTGCTTCTGCCGTTCTTGGTACTTGGCACTCTATTTGTGTCTGTTTGTTCCCTGATTGTGAGTCGCTCCCTCACTTGCTTAGTATAGGACCCTCGACCAGCTATGGGGTCACCACATTCAAACCAATCCGCCATGACAATGTCTTTCAGCCATCTTTAGTCTCTGCAGAGTTTGACATACAGACGTCTTAGTTTCCTACTTTTCCATCATCCTCCCACCTTCTGATCACCCCTTCCTGCCACCCCCAAAACTGTGCCCGCTCGTCGCTCTAATACTATAATGTATAAACAGTCCCTCTTTAAATTACTAGTACCACGCAGATAGTGCCCCCATCAATAATTATTGGCGCACAGTAAATAGCAGCCCTGGCACTAATAATGTTGTAAACATAATGTACCCCAAAAATAATTGTGCTAAGCTGATAATGTGCCAGGGTGCCACCCACAGTAATAGTGCTCCCAAAAGTCCCACCACTAGTAATAATTCACTGCCAGAGTGCACTTAGTAGTAATAGTGCCCTAGAGTGCCCCCAACAGTATAATGTCCCAACTGTGCCCCAAAAGTAATAATGCCTCCATAGTGCACATACTAGTAATCATGTTCCCTTGTATTTCCATGATTCTATCTTATTCTAGTCTAATGCATCTTCTATGTATTCTATGATCTGTACAGTCATGGCCAAAAGTTTTGAGAATGATACAAATATTAATTTTTACAAAGTCTACTGCTTCAGTTTTTATAATGGCAATTTGCATATACTCCAGAATGTTATAAAGAGTCAGCTTAACAGCAATTACTTGCAATGTCAATATTTGCCTAGAAAATGAACTTTATCCCCCAAAACACATTTCAACATCATTGCAGCCCTGCCTTAAAAGGACCAGCTAACATCGTTTCAGTGATTGCTCCATTAACACAGGTGTGGGTGTTGATGAGGACAGGGCTGGAGATCAATCTGTCATGATTAAGTAAGAATGACACCACTGGACACTTTAAAAGGAGGCTGATGCTTGGCATCATTGTTTCTCTTCTGTTAACCATGGTTATCTCTAAAGAAACACGTGCAGTCATCATTGCACTGCACAAAAATGGCCTAACAGGGAAGAGTATCGCAGCTAGAAAGATTGCACCTCAGTCAACAATCTATCGCATCATCAAGAACTTCAAGGAGAGAGGTTCCATTGTTGCCAAAAAGGCTCCAGGGCGCCCAAGAAAGACCAGCAAGCGCCAGGACCGTCTCTTAAAAGTGTTTCAGCTGCGGGATCGGGCTACCAGCAGTGCAGAGCTTGCTCAGGAATGGCAGCAGGCAGGTGTGAGTGCATCTGCATGCATTGTGAGGCGGAGACTCTTGGAGCAAGGCCTGGTCTCAAGGAGGGCAGCAAAGAAGCCACTTCTCTCCAGAAAAAACATCAGGGACAGACTGATATTCTGCAAAAGGTACAGGGAGTGGACTGCTGAGGACTGGGGTAAAGTCATTTTCTCTGATGAATCCCCTTTTCGATTGTTTGGGACATCTGGAAAACAGCTTATTCGGAGAAGACGAGGTGAGCGCTACCACCAGTCTTGTCTCATGCCAACTGTAAAGCATCCTGAAACCATTCATGTGTGGGGTTGCTTCTCAGCCAAGGGAATCGGCTCTCTCACAGTCTTGCCTAAAAACACGGCCATGAATAAAGAATGGTACCAGAATGTCCTCCGAGAGCAACTTCTCCCAACCGTCCAAGAGCAGTTTGGCGATCAACAATGCCTTTTCCAGCATGATGGAGCACCTTGCCATAAAGCAAAGGTGATAACTAAATGGCTCAGGGAACAAAACATAGAGATTTTGGGTCCATGGCCTGGAAACTCCCCAGATCTTAATCCCATTGAGAACTTGTGGTCAATCATCAAGAGACGGGTGGACAAACAAAAACCTACAAATTCTGACAAAATACAAGCATTGATTGTGCAAGAATGGACTGCTATCAGTCAGGATTTGGTCCAGAAGTTGATTGAGAGCATGCCAGGGAGAATTGCAGAGGTCCTGAAGAAGAAGGGTCAACACTGCAAATATTGACTTGCTGCATTAACTCATTCTGTCAATATAAGCTTTTGTTACTCATAATTAGAGATGAGCGAGCATACTCGTCCGAGCTTGGTGCTCGTTCGAGTATTAGGGTACTCGTAAGTGCTCGCTGCTCGGACGAGTATCTCGCCATGCTCGAGGAAATGGCAACTTCCGCATCGTGCTCTTTTGGCGCCTAAAAAAACAGCCAATCACAAGCCAGGAGACTCTGCGTACCACCCAGCATCACGTGGGGCCCTTACATGTCGATAGCAGGGGTTGGCTGGCCTGATCAGGTGACCCTGGAATATACTACCGACTGGCCGCGGTGCTCGGCTCAGATGCTGTCTGGATGTCGTTAGGGATAGAGCTGCTGCCTTTCAGGGACAGTGTTAGGGCCTGCATTTAGTTGTCTGTTAGGCAGGGATCACCCACAAAGAACCCAACAGCCCTTCTAAGGGCTAGAAGACATTTTTTTTTTTTTTTTGTCACTTGGCTGGCTGGCACTAGTAGTGCAGCTATCGCCATATCTAACCGGGTTTTTTTTTTATTGTTCTATCTCAGTGATACAAATCCATTGCACACAGCACTGTGGAACCATTCTGTGTGTCACAGTTCAGCACTGACTCACTCCAATCCATATACACTGTCCAGGTGACACTTTCTGTACGTCACAGAATACAACCAAGTCATTTGCTACCAATACCATCTACAGCTTGATCCAGAAAACTCTCTGTGCGACATTTGTCTGGGTCGCAGACTAAATAGCCACCGTTAACAGGGTGTCAGTCAGTTCTACCATATTTCCTGCACGTTACGTTCCCAAAAAAACAAAATATAAAAAAAAAATTATTTTTTCAGTTGTTTTAGCTCAGTGATACAAATCCATTTTACTCAGCTGCATGTAACCTTTCTGTGTGTCACAGTTCAGCACATTCGCTCCGATCCGTATATACTGTCCAGGTGACACTTTATGTACGTCACGCAATACAACCAAGTCATTTGCTACCAATATCATCTACCGCTCGATCCAGAAAACTCTGTGTGCGACATTTCTCTGGGTCGCAGACTAAATAGCCACCGTTAACAGGGTGTCAGTCAGTCCTACCATAGTTCCTGCACGTTACGTTCCCAAAAAAACAAAATTTTAAAAAAATATAAAAAACAAAATATTAAAAAAAATTATTTTTTCAGTTGTTTTAGCTCCGTGATACAAATCCATTTTACTCAGCTTTGTGTAACCTTACTGTGTGTCACAGTTCAGCACATTCGCTCCCATCCGTATATACTGTCCAGGTGACACTTTCTGTACGTCACACAATACAACCAAGTCATTTGCTACCAATATCATCTACCGCTTGATCCAGAAAATTCTCTGTGCGACATTTGTCTGGGTCGCAGACTAAATAGCCACCGTTAACAGAGTGTCAGTCAGTCCTACCATAGTTCCTGCACGTTAGGTTCCCAAAAAAACTAAATTGTAAAAAAAATATAAAAAACAAAATATTAAAAAAATTATTTTTTCAGTTGTTTTAGCTCAGTGATACAAATCCATTTTACTCAGCTGCATGTAACCTTTCTGTGTGTCACAGTTCAGCACATTCGCTCCCATCCGTATATACTGTCCAGGTGACACTTTCTGTACGTCACACAATACAACCAAGTCATTTGCTACCAATATCATCTACCGCTTGATCCAGAAAACTCTCTGTGCGACATTTGTCTGGGTCGCAGACTAAATAGCCACCGTTAACAGGGTGTCAGTCAGTCCTACCATAGTTCTTGCACGTTACGTTCCCAAAAAAAACAAAATATAAAAAAAAAATTATTTTTTCAGTTGTTTTAGCTCAGTGATACAAATCCATTTTACTCAGCTGCATGTAACCTTTCTGTGTGTCACAGTTCAGCACATTCGCTCCCATCCGTATATACTGTCCAGGTGACACTTTCTGTACGTCACACAATACAACCAAGTCATTTGCTACCAATATCATCTACCGCTTGATCCAGAAAACTCTCTGTGCGACATTTGTCTGGGTCGCAGACTAAATAGCCACCGTTAACAGGGTGTCAGTCAGTCCTACCATAGTTCTTGCACGTTACGTTCCCAAAAAAACAAAATTGTAAAAAAAATATAAAAAAACAAATATAAAAAAAAAAATATTTTTTCAGTTGTTTTAGCTCAGTGATACAAATCCATTTTACTCAGGTGCATGTAACCTTTCTGTTTGTCACAGTTCAGCACATTCGCTCCCATCCGTATATACTGTCCAGGTGACACTTTCCGTACGTCATACAATACAACCAAGTCATTTGCTACCAATATCATCTACAGCTTGATCCAGAAAACTCTCTGTGCGACATTTGTCTGGGTCGCAGACTAAATAGCCACCGTTAACAGGGTGTCAGTCAGTTCTACCATATTTCCTGCACGTTACGTTCCCAAAAAAACAAAATTTAAAAAAAAATTATAAAAAAACAAATATATATAAAAAAAAATATTTTTTCAGTTGTTTTAGCTCAGTGATACAAATCCATTTTACTCAGGTGCGTGTAACCTTTCTGTTTGTCACAGTTCAGCACATTCGCTCCCATCCGTATATACTGTCCAGGTGACACTTTCTGTACGTCATACAATACAACCAAGTCATTTGCTACCAATATCATCTACAGCTTGATCCAGAAAACTCTCTGTGCGACATTTGTCTGGGTCGCAGACTAAATAGCCACCGTTACCAGGGTGTCAGTCAGTTCTACCATATTTCCTGCACGTTACGTTCCCAAAAAAACAAAATTTTAAAAAAAATATAAAAAAACAAATATATAAAAAAAAATTATTTTTTCAGTTGTTTTAGCTCAGTGATACAAATCCATTTTACTCAGCTGCGTGTAACCTTTCTGTGTGTCACAGTTCAGCACATTCGCTCCCATCCGTATATACTGTCCAGGTGACACTTTCTGTACGTCACACAATACAACCAAGTCATTTGCTACAAATATCATCTACCGCTTGATCCAGAAAACTCTCTGTGCGACATTTGTCTGGGTCGCAGACTAAATAGCAACCGTTAACAGGGTGTCAGTCAGTCCTACCATAGTTCCTGCACGTTACGTTCCCAAAAAAACAAAATTGTAAAAAAAATATAAAAAAAACAAATATTAAAAAAAAATTATTTTTTCAGTTGTTTTAGCTCAGTGATACAAATCCATTTTACTCAGGTGCGTGTAACCTTTCTGTGTGTCACAGTTCAGCACATTCGCTCCCATCCGTATATACTGTCCAGGTGACACTTTCCGTACGTCATACAATACAACCAAGTCATTTGCTACCAATATCATCTACAGCTTGATCCAGAAAACTCTCTGTGCGACATTTGTCTGGGTCGCAGACTAAATAGCCACCGTTAACAGGGTGTCAGTCAGTTCTACCATATTTCCTGCACGTTACGTTCCCAAAAAAACAAAATTTAAAAAAAATATAAAAAAACAAATATATAAAAAAAAAATATTTTTTCAGTTGTTTTAGCTCAGTGATACAAATCCATTTTACTCAGGTGCGTGTAACCTTTCTGTTTGTCACAGTTCAGCACATTCGCTCCCATCCGTATATACTGTCCAGGTGACACTTTCCGTACGTCATACAATACAACCAAGTCATTTGCTACCAATATCATCTACAGCTTGATCCAGAAAACTCTCTGTGCGACATTTGTCTGGGTCGCAGACTAAATAGCCACCGTTAACAGGGTGTCAGTCAGTTCTACCATATTTCCTGCACGTTACGTTCCCAAAAAAACAAAATTTAAAAAAAAATATAAAAAAACAAATATATATAAAAAAAAATATTTTTTCAGTTGTTTTAGCTCAGTGATACAAATCCATTTTACTCAGGTGCGTGTAACCTTTCTGTTTGTCACAGTTCAGCACATTCGCTCCCATCCGTATATACTGTCCAGGTGACACTTTCTGTACGTCATACAATAACAACCAAGTCATTTGCTACCAATATCATCTACAGCTTGATCCAGAAAACTCTCTGTGCGACATTTGTCTGGGTCGCAGACTAAATAGCCACCGTTAACAGGGTGTCAGTCAGTTCTACCATATTTCCTGCACGTCACGTTCCCAAAAAAACAAAATTGTAAAAAAAACTATAAAAAAAAAATTTTTTTTTCAGTTGTTGTAGCTCAGTGATACAAATCCATTTTACTCAGCTGCGTGTAAGCTTTCTGTGTGTCACAGTTCAGCACATTCGCTCCCATCCGTATATACTGTCCAGGTGACACTTTCTGTACGTCACACAATACAACCAAGTCATTTGCTACCAATATCATCTACCGCTTGATCCAGAAAACTCTCTGTGCGACATTTGTCTGGGTCGCAGACTAAATAGCCACCGTTAACAGGGTGTCAGTCAGTCCTACCATAGTTCCTGCACGTTACGTTCCCAAAAAAACAAAATTGTAAAAAAATATAAAAAAAAAATATAAAAAAAAATATATATTTTCGGTTGTTTTAGCTCAGTGATACAAATCCATTTTATTCAGCTGCGTGTAACCTTTCTGTGTCTCACAGTTCAGCACATTCGCTCCCATCCGTATATACTGTCCAGGTGACACTTTCTGTACGTCACACAATACAACCAAGTCATTTGCTACCAATATCATCTACCGCTTGATCCAGAAAACTCTCTGTGCGACATTTGTCTGGGTCGCAGACTAAATAGCCACCGTTAACAGGGTGTCAGTCAGTCCTACCATAGTTCCTGCACGTTACGTTCCCAAAAAAACAAAATTGTAATAAAAATATAAAAAAACAAATATAAAAAAAAAAATATTTTTCAGTTGTTTTAGCTCAGTGATACAAATCCATTTTACTCAGGCTGCGTGTAACCTTTCTGTGTGTCACAGTCAGCACATTCGCTCCCATCCGTATATACTGTCCAGGTGACACTCTCTGTACGTCACACAATACAACCAAGTCATTTGCTACCAATATCATCTACCGCTTGATCCAGAAAACTCTCTGTGCGACATTTGTCTGGGTCGCAGACTAAAATAGCCACTGTTACAAGGGTGGTCAGTCAGTTCTACCATAGTTTCCTGCACGTTACGTTCCCAAAAAAAAAAAAAAAAAATTTTCAGTTGTTTTAGCTCAGTGATACAAATCCATTTTACTCAGCTGCGTGTAACCTTTCTGTGTGTCACAGTTCAGCACACTCGCTCCCATCCGTATATACTGTCCAGGTGACACTTTCTGTACGTCACTTAATTCTACCAGACTGAACAAGTTTAATTTTTTTTTTTTTTTATCATACACTTATATACAAAAAATGTTGAACCCCAGGGCTAAGGGTCGAGGGCGTGGGCGTGGGCATTCAATTACTGCAGGGGGCAGAGGCCGTGGTCCTGGGCAGGGTGAGACAGTACCTGCTGATGAGGGAGCAGGGGAACGCCGCAGAGCTACACTCCCTAGCTTCATGTCTCAACTTACAGGGACACGTGGTAGAGGACTGTTGAAACCACAACAGTGCGAACAGCTGATCTCGTGGATTGCGGACAATGCTTCAAGTAATTTGTCCACCAGTCAGTCTTCCACGCAGTCCACCCACGTTACCCAAGGGAGCACTCCTCTGGCTCCTCCACCTCAACCTCCTTCCCCCCAGTCTGCCCCCTCCCAGGAAAATTTGGAATGCGATCCGGCATACTCTCAGGAACTGTTTTCTGGACCCTTCCCAGAGTCACAAACCACTTCTCAGGTTGCTGCTGACCTCGTTCCCGATGCCCAAGTTTTCCAACTGTCGCAGTCTGTGGGTGATGATGATGATGATGACAATGTTGAGTTAGTGGAAGAAGTTTGTAAAGAGGTGTCGGACGATGAGGAGACACGGTTGTCAGACAGTGGTGAAGTTGTTGTTAGGGAGGAATTCCGAGGGGGGAGCAGACTGAGGAATCGGAGGATGACGAGGTGACTGACCCAAGCTGGGTTGATATGCCGAGTGAAGACAGTGCTTCTGAGGCGGAGGCGAGTGCTGCACCAGAACAGGTTGTAAGAGGCAGTGGTGTGGCCAGAGGGAGAAGCAGGGCCAGAGCTGGTGCATCAGCAGCAACTGTTTCACGTAGTGAAGCTCCCGTGGCGAGGCCTAGATGTTCGCAAGTCTGGAGGTTCTTTAAAGAAAGTGAGGATGACCGACGGACTGTGGTGTGCAACCTGTGCCACACCAGGATCAGCAGGGGTGCCACCACTACTAGCCTAA
>ONZH01002408.1:0-22969 GCA_900303285.1 Rhinella marina | reverse complement strand
CTCCTCCAGCCGTCTAACCATTTTTTCCCCCAGGGCAGTTGCACCCTCCCCATTAAGGTGCAGCCCGTCCCTACTGTAGAGTCTGTAGCCGACAGAGAAGTCGGCCCAGTTCTCCATGAACCCAAACCCTTCCTTACTACACCAGCCTCTGAGCCACTTATTTAACTCCCTAATCTCCCGTTGTCTCTCTAGTGACGCTCGTGGCACTGGTAGTATTTCTGAAAGCACTACCTTGGAGGTCCTGGACTTGAGCTTCTCTCCTAGTTCCCTAAAATCATTTTTAAGAATCTTCCATCTCCCCCTGACTTTGTCATTGGTGCCAATGTGTACCATGACCGCTGGGTCTTCCCCAGCCCCACCCAGCAATCTGTCAATCCGATCCGCGATATGCCGAACCCGAGCACCCGGGAGACAACACACTGTTCAGCATTCACGGTCTCGGCGACAGATGACCCTGTCTGTCCGCCTAATAATAGAGTCCCCTACCACCAGCATCTGTCTGGCCTTTGCTGCTCTCCTTTTCCCATCCTTCCTGCAGCGGTCATCCTCCTGGTTTCTAGGAGAAACGGCCTGCTGCAGTGTCGCTGGTCCTGGGCTTTCATCCCTAATATCAGCCAAACAGGCATATTTACTAGGGCGTTCCAGCTCCGGACTAGCCTCCCTGGCACTTTTCCCTCTACCTCTCCTTACTACATTAACCCGACTGCTGACCTGATAGTCCTGCTCTTGCCCATCTCCATCCTCCTCCTCTTCATTGACCACAGCCAGTGCCTGCACTGTGAGGTCTAAGCCTCTCTCCAGGTGTTTAATGCCCCTAAGTATGTCAATATGCAATGTGATTGCATCTAGTGCAAATTTATTCACCTTTGAATGGTTCTTCAAGGCATGCATACATTGCACAGGACACACACTTGGTAGCATTGTCCATGGAGCACCTGCTAGATGGGGATATACAGTACAGTACAGAAAAACAGTAAATATGCGATTAGTTGTGGTTTGCTGTAGCTGGAGGACTACAAATCAAGTTAACAACACACAATGAAAATCACTCCAACCTTACTTTTTGCTCCTGGTCTTAAACTCCGTTTTTTAACTCCACTTACACAGCAAGCCCAAAGTCAGAGCAAGCTCTATAAGAGTTTAGCTATGTAATTTATAGCACCTGAGATTGCAAACCGCTCCCCTTCACCAGGTACACAGCAGAGAAAAAAAAATGAGTTTAAATGTTATTACCAAATGCAAGCACTAAACAAACAAAGACCTTTGCAATAAACTAGACAGTTATTTGCAGTCTCTCCCACAAATTCACACTCAGTACCAGCACTCCGGTTAGTGGTGGTCGGCTTGATCCTTTTCAAACCCGCTCTGAGGTAACTGCTGTATTGCTCATGCAATGTGCGTTCACATGCAGAGACACATCTTGGGGTACTTTCACATTTCCATTTCGGACGCTACCAGTCCAAAATGCAATGGTCAGAACCCGTCCAAAACGCAGACTTTATAAACGGATCCTGCTCCATAGAGATGAATTGATCTTGGAACAGGATCCATTTCTTTGCGTTTTGGAAGCGCAGGCAAAAATACTACAACCCTAAGACGTGTCTCCGCATGCTCATGTAATATGTGTTCACAATACAGCAGTTACCTCAGAGCGGGTTTGAAAAGGAGCAAGCGGGCCACCACTACTACATGGCTCTGGTGGCCGTAACTAGGGGCAACGGCCTGACTGATGTGTGTGGGACAATGGATATACAAATAGGAAAATCTTCTAAACGGTACATTTTATATAAATACATTCTATTAGTAATATTATGGGTATGGCTACATCTAACTATACAAACTACATTTGTGAGATGGGAATACCCCTTTTAGTCTAATTTTTTCACCGCTGGTGACAGTGACATTACCTGTGGTACATCTCCTGTATAACATTTGTGTATCCTAAATACTTGTGACATTGTGTAATTTTTTCTGCCGCTGGTGACAGCGACATTACCTCCACTGCATCTGTTTTATAACGTTTGCGCATCCTAATTACATAGTAACATAGTTTATAAGGCCAAAAAAAGACATCTGTTCATCCAGTTCAGCCTGTTAAGGAAGGCAAAAAACCCCTGTGAGGTAGAAGCTAATTTTCCCCACTGACTCCAATTGAGGCAATTAGAATAACTCCCTGGATCACCGACCCCTCTCTAGTAACTATAACCTGTAATATTATTACACTCCAGAAACATATCCAGGCCCCTCTTGAACTCTTTTAGTGAACTTACCATCACCACCTCCTCAGGTAGAGAGTTCCATAGTCTTACTGCTCTTACCGTAAAGAATCCTCTTCTATGTTTGTGTACAAACCTTCTTTCCTCCAGACGCAGAGGATGTCCCCTCGTCACAGTCCAGGGGATAAATAGATCATGGGAGAGATCTCTGTACTGACCCCTGATATATTTAGACATAGTTATTAAATCTCTCCTCAGTTGTCTTTTCTCTAAAGTGAATAACCCTAATTTTGATAATCTTTCAGGGTACTATAGTCCACCCATTCCAGTTATTACTTTAGTTGCCCTCCTTTGAACCCTCTCCAGCTCTGCTGTGTCTGCCTTGTTCACAGGAGCCCAGAACTGTACAGGATTATGTTCTCATCACGGGCATCTATGCCTCTTTTGATGCAACCCATTATCTTATTGGCCTTGTCAGCAGTTGTCTGACACTGGTTTCTACAGCTTAGTTTGTGGTTCACTAAAATTCCTAGGTCCTTTTCCATGTTAGAGTTAAGTAAAATTGATGTTACCCAGTGTTTTACAATTTAGCATGTACTGGTGACTTGCATTATTCCTTCCTATGTGCATAACCTTACATTTGTCAATGTTAAACCTCATCTGCCACTTCTCTGCCCCAGCCTCCAATCCATCCAGATCCATCTGTAGCAGTGTGTTGTCCTCTTCTGTGTTAATTTCTTTACACAGTTTAGTGTTATCTGCAAAAATTGATATGTTATGTGCCTTCTACAAGATCATTAATAAATATATTTAAGAGAATAGGGCCTAATACTGACCACTGTGGTACCCCACTAGTGACAGTGACCCAATCTGAGTGTGTACTGTTAATAACTACCCTCTTTTTTCTATCACTGAGCCAGTTACTTACCTACATACAGACATTTTCCTCCAGTCCAAGCATTCTCATTTTATATACTAACCTTTTATGCTATACAGTGTCAAATGATTTGGAGAAGACCAGATATTCGCCGCGGTCAAGTCTAGAACTTACCCCCTCATAGAAACTGATTAAATTAGTTTGACATGACCGATCCCTCATGAAGCCATGCTGATATGGAGTTATTTGCTTATTTTCATTGAGGTACTCCAAGACAGCATCTCTTAGAAAACCTTCTAACAGTTTACCCTCAACAGATGTTAAACTTACCGGCCTATAGTTTCTGGGCTCTGTTTTTGGACCCTTTTTGAATATTGGCACCACATTTGCTATGAACCAATCCTATGGAAAACTCCCTGTCAGTATAGAGTCCTTAAATATCAGAAATAAGGGTCTGGATAGCTGTGACATCTGCTGTATAACGTTTGCGCCTCCTAAATATCTGTGACATTGTGTAATTTTTTCTGCCGCTGGTGACATTACCTGCGCTAAATCTGCTGTGTAACGTTTGTGCATCCTAAATACCTGTGACATTCAGTGTTATTTATTTGCGCATACACTTAAAAAATCTGTGCTACTTTACTTGGGACATACTTGCATATATACCATTTAATATGCGCAAGCCGAGCAGTAAGAGATGGGGAAGTAACCATGCTGATGATGGTGAACGCAGAGACCGTGGCCCTGGGCGCAGTGAAACTGTGCCTGCTGCCAGAGCACAAGAAACACACTCATCCATGTTGCCTAGCGATTTTCATCGCTATTCCTTGATTTGGGTCTCTCACCAAGCCCGCTTGAAGAGGGACATGAAGAGATCTTGTGCACTGATTCCCAAACTCATGAGCATTCACAGTCAGAAGAAGATGATAGTGGGGAACGGCAATTAGTGTCTCACAAGGTGGATGGTGATGAGACACAGTTGCCAATAAGTCAACGGCAATTAGTGTCTCAAGAGGTTGATGATGTGGATGAGACACAGTTGTCAATAAGTGAGGTTCTTGTTAGGTCAACAAGTCAGGAGGAGGACCAGAGTGAGGAAGTGGAAAAGGAGGTGGTGGACGATGAAATCCCTGACTCAACCTGGGAAGGTGGCAAGCCGAGCGAGGACAGCAGTACAGAGGGGGAGGGATCCGCAGCACCACAACAGGCTGGAAGATGCAGTGGGGTGAAAAAAGGGAGAAGGGGCCACACCAAACAGTTCCCTGGAGCACCCCTTGTGGCAATCTACCTTGCCAAGGAGTAGGTGGTCCGCAGTATGGCGCTTTTTGAGTAAAGTGCGGACGATAAAAGAATTGTCATTTGCAACCTCTGCTGTACCAAAATGAGCAGGGACGTGAACACTAGAAACCTAACCACCACCAGCATGATCCGCCACATGGCAACAAAGCACCCTAATAGGAGGGCCGAATACCTGGGTCCACAATCAGTGTCTGTGGGTCACACCACTGCCTCCTCTTCCCTTTTGTTACGTGCTGACCAATCCCCTGTCCAAGATGCAGGCTCGGATGCCTCCCGCCCTGCACCTGGACCTTCGCAAGCACCATCAGCGAGCACATCCACTTCTGTGTCCCAGCGCAGCGTACAGACGTCCATACCCCAGGACTTTGAACGAAATGGCAAATACCCAGCCACCTACCTACAGGCCATAGCACTAAATGTGCACCTTTCAAAATTGCTAGCCCTGGAAATGTTGCCATTTAGGCGTGTGAACACTGAGGCTTTCCGCAGCCTGATGGTGGCGGCTCAGTCCCCAGCCGCCGATATTTTTCCTGGTGTGCTGTCCCCGCCTTACACCAGCATGTGCCCCATAACATCATTCGTGCCGTGACCAACGCAGTTACTGGGAAAGTCCACTTAACAACTGACACACGGACAAGTGCTTTTGGCCAGGGGCACTACATTTCCCTGACGGCACAATAAGTGAACATTGTGGAGGCCAGGAGAGAGTCGTACCCTGGGATGGCACAGGTGCTACCAACGCTAAGGATTGCGGGCCCTACTTCCACCAGGGTTCCCGCCACCACCTACATTAGTGGCTGCAACCCCCACCTTCTCCTCCTCCACCTGCTCCTCCAATTCCACCTCTGAATTCTCATCTTGCAGCACCAGTCAGCATCAGTCAGTAGCTGGAAGCAGTGTAGCACTGCAGTGGGGAAGCGGCAACAGGCTGTGCTGAAACCTATTTGCTTAGGTGACAAACAACATTGCCCCAGAGCTGTGGCAGGATATAAGGGACCAGACTGAACTGTGGCTCTCGCCACTCAACCTACAACCAGGCATGGAAGTGTCTGATAATGGCCGCAACTTAGTGGCTGCTTTGGAGCTCGGCAAGCTCACACACATACCATACCTAGCCCACATGTTCAACTTAGTGGTCAGCGGTTTCTCAAAACCTACCTCAATTTGCCTGACCTACCGTTGAAGGTGCGCCGCATGTGTGCCCATTTCCTAAAGTCATCTACAGCTTCCGCTGGTCTGGCAACGCTGCAGCAGCGCTTGCAATTGCCAGCTCAACAACTGTTATGCTATATGAGCACGCGTTGGAACTCCACATTCCACATGTTGGCCAGGCTTTGTGAGCAGCAGAGGGCAGTAGTGGAATACCAGCTGCAACATGGCCGATCCCTTTCCAGTTAGCTTCTGCTCTTCATAAGTGACGAGTGGGCATGGATGTCTGACCTTTGTGAGATTTTACGCAATTTTGAGGAATCAACACAAATGGTGAGCGGCAATGCCGCTATTATCAGCGTAACCATTCCACTTCTGTGTCTACTGAAACGCTCGCTGCTCATAATTAAGGCGGATGCTTTGCATGTAGCAGAGGTGGAAATGGGGGAAGACAGTACACAGGGTCATAGCCAGTCCACCCTCATTTTGTCTTCTCAGCACAAATTGGATGATGAGGAGGAGGAGGAGCAGGTGACAGTTGCCTCCGCTACAGAGGGAGAGGGTAGTACTCATTGTAGGTTTACTCCATCTCTTCAGCATGGATGGGCCGAAGAGAAGGAAGAGGATGAGGAGATTCAGAGTCGTCCTTCTTGTGAGGAGAGCGTTATACGCATTTTGGCCAACAACGATTACTGGTTGTTCACCCTTCTCGACCCCCGCTACAAAGAGAACTTCTCATCTCTCATTCCTGTCATGGAGAGGACTAGCAAAATAGTACAATACCAGAAGGTCCTTGTGGAAAAATTGCTCCAAAAATTTCCAGCTGACAACACTGGACGGCAGAGTACTGAGGAGGGGAGACGAGGGGAACACACAGCAATTCCAACAAAGGCAGGGCAACACTCTCCAAGGCCTGGGACAGTTTCATTACACCCCGCCAGCACCCTCACCCTGATGCACGTCCTAATGTCACAAGGGGGGGAAAGTTTTGGAAGATGGTGAAGGAGTACCTGGCTGACTGTGTCAACATTCTCAGTGATCCCTCTGTGCCTTACAACTATTGGGTGTCCAAGCTGGACATGTGGCACAAACTGCCGCTCTACGCTAGTGTTAATCGAGCACCAAAGTGCTTGTATGCTCGGGTGCTCTGGTAGAACATTTGGTGATGCTCGAGTGCTCTACAGAGCACCGAGCACAATGTAAGTCAATGGGAGAAGTTCAGGCACCCCCTGCTCGGATGAGTGGAGGGTGTCGGGTTCATAGGAAAAGGTCAGAATCGCAAATTCTCCTCTTTCACTCGTTAAAGTAGGCTAATTAACTGAATTCGTACACATTAGCGTACAATGCGTAGCGTTAGCAATGCTAATGTTACGCATTGTACGCTAATGCGTACGAATTTGTATGCTAATGTTACGCATTGTACACTAATGCGTACAAATTTGTATGCTAATGCTACGCATTGTACGCTAATGCGTACAAATGTGTGCTAATGCTACGCATTGTACGCTAATGCATACGAATTTGTATGCTAATTTAGCATACAAATTCGTACGCATTAGCGTACATTGCGTAGCATTAGCATACAAATTCGAATGCATTAGCGTACAATGCGTAGCATTAGCATACAAATTCGAACGCATTAGCATACTCGAGCATCGCACTCGAGCACACGAGGTGAACAGCGAGTTGCTCAACACTACTCTACACCTTGGAGGTGCTGGCCTGCCTTGCCGCCAGCGTTTTGTCAGAGCGGGTATTTAGTGCTGCTGGGGGCATAATAACTGATAAGCGCATCTGCCTGTCAACTGAAAATGCTGACAGGTTGACTCTTATCAAAATGAACAAAGCCTGGATTACCCCTGACTTCTCTACCCCACCAGAGGAAAGTGGCAGAACATAAAGGCACTTTAAATGTGGCTTTTATGGTGTATTGAATACACTGTATTCCCATGCACTCTTTCACCACAAAAAAGGGTATATGGTTCAATCTTCCTTTTCTCGTCCTCTTCCTCCATCATATCAACATGCTTATTAGGCCGCCCTCACCTCTAATGTTTCAGAGGGTCAGCTCAGCAGCAGACCTACCCCTAATGTTTTAGAGGGTCACCAGCAGGCCCTCGCCCATAATGTTTTAGAGGGTCAGCTCAGCAGCAGACCCTCACCCCTAATGTTTTAGAGGGTAAGCTCAGCAGAAGGCCCTTGTCCCTAATGTTTTAGAGGGTCAGCTTAGCAGCAGGTCTCTCGCCCCTAATGT
Organism: Rhinella marina; assembly: GCA_900303285.1. NCBI lineage: Eukaryota > Metazoa > Chordata > Amphibia > Anura > Bufonidae > Rhinella > Rhinella marina. The sequence goes on along the minus strand of ONZH01002408.1, from coordinate 15,174 downwards.
TTTAGATGGTTAGCTCAGCAGCAGACCCTCGCCCTGGAAAGACATGAACTTCTTACTTTATTTCACTTTAAATGGTTAACTTGCAATGACATACTGTGTAATATTATGTAACTACATTTTATATGTATGTTGTGATAAATATCCTGCTCATTTGCTCTGTATTTCCACAGCACTGTAGAAAGGGTTAATTAATGCTGAGAGACTTTTGGGACTTTGAATTAGAAGCTAGTCATTTTCCACAGCTACAATAGGGTTTAACTCCTTGCACCCCATGCTCGTTTTTACCTTCCTGCTAAGGACATTTTTTTGCAAATCTGACGTGTCAGTTTATGTGGTAATAACTTTGGAACGCTTTTACTTATCCAAACCATTCTGAGATATTTTTTCTCGTGACACATTGTAGGGGGTAAATTTGAGTCAATATATTTCACCTTTATTTATTAAAAAAATCTCAAATTTACCAAACATTTTAAAAAATTCTCAATTTTCTAAATTTGAATTTATTTACTTTTAAGACAGATAATAATGCCTCATAAACTAGTTATCAGTCATCATTCCCCATATGTCTACTTTATGTTGGCATCCTTTTGTAAATGTCATTTTTTTTAGGATGTTGTAAAGTTTAGAATTTTAGAAGCAATTTTGAAAATTTCAAGAAAATTTCCAAAACCAAGATGTCTTCCCAGCCATCTGGTCCCTGTTACCGCAGTGTCGGGACCTAATAGGGACAGGGAGAGTTAATGCGCCGGCATCAGTGTTTACCCAGATGCCGACCCATACAGCAGGGGCTCAGCTATCAGTGACTGCCAGGCCCCTGCTGCTGATCGGGCGGGTACAGCGTGCTGTACCTGTACGGTGCTGGTCGGGAACTCACTTCTCGCTGTGCCGCATTATTATGGCGCTGGTAGGGAAAGGGTTAAAGAAGAGCATGTTTTGGAGGGAAAAAGCCAGACTTGTTTACCACCAAAACCAGACAGACTGACCTTTTGAATGTTTAGTTTAGGTATGTTATGTCTAAAAACTAGTTTTTTTCTGGAAAAACTGCTGTGTCATTGCCATTTAGTATCATTGAACCTCTACTGTGAATCTATGAGATAAGGAAAGTGTAACAATGTATCTGTTTGTGCTGAGTATCTCCACTGCACCCCTCCCACTAGAAGTTTATAATTCAGCTAGAAATGGTATATAAGAAGAGTCAGATGCCTTAGTGTTCTGCAGTTAGTGACCACTGCTTGGAGGGAGACACTCTGCCAGTCTGCATGAGTGTCCAGAACAATCACAACCTCTCAACAAATGGTTCACTTATCAGACAAAAAATGGCGTGTGGCCTGACCAATTAATATTTAAATATTGGTCATATTTATAGGAGTATCATTAGTGGCCAGAAGTAGATGATGAGATGGGGACACTAAAACACAGACCATGGGTCACCAACCCAGTGACCAAGGAGTTATCCGGACTAGTTAGCTAAAGACCATGGGCCTCTAGCTTTCTGAGAGAGAGGGCCAAATTGCTCAGGCCTTTCCTCAGCATCAAACCCTTCTTTTGCCAGGAAGGAGACTGAAGAAGCCAGTCCTAGACCTTGCCTGTATTGTTTTACACCTGAATTCCTCCAGTAAAGAAGCACACTGGATTACTGCAGACCCTGACTCTCTGGACTTATTTCCCACTGGGGTACTCCACACCTTACCATTCCTTCCGAAGAGCAGTAAACACATGGTGACACCTCAATGGTGTCCGAGGGACCCAGCATCTATATGTAAGAGAACACCAGCCTGTTAGAAGGAATTATAGCAATATACATACAGCAAAGCTCCAGGATGCTAAAATTGAGGACTTTTACTATCTACTGGGCCCTGCTTTGATCCCATAGCTCCAACTTCATGCTGGTCATGTTCTGTCCATGTTTTAGAGCACTTATCTATGCAAACAAATATTTTCAATAATGAATCTAAATAATGATGGCAACCTCTTGCAATTACAACCCTTTGAAGGCAACTATAATGCTCACATGGCCCTTGGTGAGAATGAGTTTGACACCCCTGATATAATGTGTATGGGGACCTCTCAGGTCTCCATTGACATCAGATGTTGGTGCAGTCAGGGATCAGAATGTTGTATTTCAACATACCCAATATTTTTGTTCTCAGCCAGGAAAGTCTGCTAATGGTAACTGGCAGTAGTGTATTTCCCCACTTCCCACATGGCAAACTTATACACTATATGGACTAAAGTATTCAGACTCCTTTTATGACTTCCCATTCAAAATCCATGGGCATTGATATTGAGTTGACCGCCTTTGCAGCTAAAAAAAGTTTCCAAATTTCTGGGAAGACTTTCTACAAGGTTTAGGAGCTTTACTTTTTGCCCATTCATTCTGAAAAAGCATTTGTGAGGACAGACACTGATGTTGGACGAGAGATCCTGGCCCAAAAACTCTGTTCTATTTCATCCCAAAGTTGTTTGAGGTCAGGTCTGTGTGCAGGCTAGTCAAGTTTATTCACACCAGTGCTTTGTGCACTGAGGCACAGTCATATTGAAACACTAAAGTGTCTATCTCAAACTGTTTCCACAAAGTTGGAAGTATACAATTGTACAAAATGTATTGGTATGCTGAATCATTAAGATTCTCCTTCTCTGGAACTAAGGGACCTAGACATTCAGACTCACCTATGAGACTGCCTGATACAGAAACATAATGGGTCACTTCCCAGAACAAGTTTGCACTGTGCCAGTGTGCTTGATTATCTAAGATTTGCAAACAAATGCTCTGCTACACAAAACCCATGCCATGAAGCTGTCGTTGCAGTTTTGAGCTGATGTTAATCCCAGAGAAGGCTTGGAACTCTGTAGTTATTAAGTCTGAAGAGCATTGGTGATTTTATGCACTATATAACTCAGTATTGACAAGAATGTTACAAACTCACTGGATAATATGTAAGCAGTGCACCTAAGTATCCAAAATCAATAATTATAGGTGCGGACAGGGCAGTTTCTAGGGAATTTTAACAAGAGGGCGAACATTAAAAAAGCGCCCCCCCCCCCCCAATCAAATAACACTGACTTATGCACAGCCCCCCGCCACCCTGCACACTATGCTACAGGGGTATGACTACCAGCAGGGCCGATTCTAGCTTTTCTGCTGCCTGAGGTGAAAAATGAAATGATGTTTTCTCTTTTTTGTTCACCTGCTCATTTGCAGTGGTGATCGGGTAAACAGAGCAGAGAAAGCAGCGCTCGTACAGGGACATACAGCTCCACATATGTACCTCTTACATCTAGTGACATCTTCTGTGATGTAGATGTTCTCTTTCCTCATCTTCTCCTGTCAGACCAGACCACCATGATGATTTCTTTCAGCCATCTCTTCTCTCTGCAGAGTTTGACAAACAGACATTTTAGTTTCCTAATTTTCAATCATCCTCCTCACTTTCTGAACATTCCATTTTGCCACCTCTAATACTGTGCCCGCTGTGCCCCCCAAAACTATACTGTAGAAACAGTCCCCTGGAATATACTGGTACCGCACAGATAATGTGCCAGTACAAAACATACCCCCTTACTGTTCAGATGAGACCTATATCAAACCTCAGATGAGACCCCCATCTCAGACCAGACCTTCATTAGACGTCTGTCAGACCCCATATCAGACCTCAGATCAGACCCCTATTAGACCTTCATGTCAGAACCCCCACCATCTCAGACCAACCCCCCCCATGTATAAAACCTCAGACCAGACCCCCATCAGACCTCAGACCCCCCTTATCAGCCCTCAGACCCCTTTTATTAGACCTCAGACCCCCCTTATCAGCCCTTCAGACCCCATTATCAGACCTCAGACCCCTTTTTATCAGACCTCAGACCCCCCTTATCAGCTTTTCAGACCCCCTTATCAGACCTTAGACCCCCCCTTATCAGCCCTTCAGACCCCCTTATCAGCCCTTTAGACCCCATTATCAGACCTCAGACCCTCCTTATCAGCTTTTCAGACCCCCTTATCACACCTCAGACCCCCCTTATCAGCCCTTCAGACCCCATTATCAGACCTCAGACCCCTTTTATCAGCCCTCAGACCCCTTTTATCAGACCTCAGACCCCCCTTATCAGCTTTTCAGACCCTCTTATCAGACCTTAGACCCCCTTATCAACCCCCTTATCAGACCTCAGACTCCCTTATCAGCCCTTCAGACCCCATTATCAGATCTCAGACCCCCCTTATCAGCTTTTCAGACCCCCCCTTATCAGCCCTTCAGACCCCCCTTATCAGACCCACCCCCTTATCACACCTCAGACCCCCTTATCAGTCCTCAGACCCCCCTATCGGCCTTTCAGACTCCCTTATCAGACCCCCTTATCAGCCTTTCAGACCCCCTTATCAGACCTCAGATCAGACCTTCAGACCCCCCATCGGGCCTTCAGACCCCCTTATTAGCCATTCAGACCCCCTTATTAGCCATCCAGACCCCCTTATCAGACCTCAGATCAGACTTAAAAAAAATAAATTAACTTACCTCTTCTTCTCAGCCGCTCCTCTCCTCTTCCGGTGGTCTCCTGTTGTCTCCTCTTCACAGGGCCCGCGCTGCAGTCACCTGACCTTCTGCAGCATCAGGTCAGAGAGCGCTCTGTACGTCCAGACGCTGCAGGCAGCCAGGACACAGCAGCACAGACCTGTGAGCCGGAGGAGCCGGAGTTGGTAAGTAACCCAGCGCAGCTCAGCCTGTATGAAGATACAAGGCAGCGCAGCGCCCCCCCTCTTCTTCCCAGACACCTGCGCCCCGTGCGGTCGCACCCCTCGCCCGCCTATAGAAACGGGCCTGGGTGCGGACTAGTATCATAAAACATAACTTTTAATAGGGCATTGCTAAAAAAGAAGGATATGGCCCTTAGGATAACACAATAAAACAAACAAACAAAAAAGGATAAATGTAGAAGGAAGAAGGGGGTGCTCAGCAGTACCTATTAAATGAAACCGCTTTCTCCTACCACATCAACCAAAGGTTCCAAATGTTCACCGGATGTCCATAGGTGAGAAGAAGATTCACAATGATGGAGATACATCGGAGATAGGATGAACCTGTGGACGGGGTCAGGGAGATCTTTCACTAATAATGCCTGTTCTATCTTCTTACACGTTCACACAGTGTGCATTCTGACATTCAGTATAAACCATTCCTGTCTTCCAAATAAGAGGACTGTTCTTTGTAATCTAACTTGTTTATTGGTTAACAGGATTGTCTGATTGATTGGTAAAACAGGATTGTCGGTATGGTAAAACTACAAGAATACAAATAATACATATATAAGTATAATGCATAGGAATTACATGTATCATAACACTACATGAACATTACATGAAGCATGTACTATAACATTGCATAACAGTGAAGCACATGGCAAAATGGCTGCTTATGCATAGGATGGCATGGCTAGCTAACAGTCTAACTCTCTGAACAACAACATAACTAACACACTGAACTGCCCTGCATAACATAAAGTAGATCAAGTAGAGGTAGATCTCTCACCAGATATGCTTTTACACAGATGGTGGAGTTTGAGGAGGAGAATGCAGAGGGCAGCTCTGTACTGTGTCCTGGAGACTGAAGACTGGACGTTTCTCTTTCCCAGGATGCCTTGCAAACTATCCACAATGCATTAGTCTGCATTTGTGCACAGGGCCGATTGGAAACGAGGCCTGAGGCGCAGTCACATGACGCTGACAACATGAAATGAAATCAGCGCATCGGCGCTTCAGATGGTGATATGATCATGTGATCCCGTTGCCGAGCAGCCAGGACGCTTGCTTGGCACAGATCAAAAGCAGGGCTCCTAGTGCGGGGCCGCACTGTATTTATAATAAGGCAATTGTGGCAGAAAACATTAATGGATGTGAATCCAAGCATAACAGCCCTGAACATGCAAACTGGCACACAATAGTAAGAGAAGGCGGGATACCCCTAGGATTAACAGTGTATTAATTATTCATAATAAACAGTAGGTCCCACCCATAACAATAATAGTAAAGTAAAGTGCTTCATTACTAATGGCATCAAAATGTATAACCTGAAATAAACAGGGTACCAAGGAGACTAAAGAGGAAGAAAGGGGGGGGGGAATAAAAGAGATGGAGAATGTTTTCTCGTGACATATTGTACTTCATGTTAATGGTAAATTTGAGTAGATATGTTTAACTTTTATTTATAAAAAGAATCCAAAAGTTAACGAAAATGTGAAAAAATTCACTGTTTTCTAAATTTGAATCTCTCTGCTTTTAAGACAGATAGTGATACCCCATAAAATACTCATTAATTGACATTCCCTATATGTCTACTTTATGTTGGCATCATTTTGGTAGTGTCATTTTATTTTTTTAGGACATTAGAAGGTTTAGAATTTGAGAATCAATTTTTGAAAATTTGCAAAATCAACTTTTTTAAGGACCAGTTCAGTTCTGAAGTCATTTTGTGGGCTTACATAATAGAAATCACCCATGAATGACCCCATTTTAGAAAGTACACCCCTCAAACCATTCAAAACTGGTTTTAGAAATGTTGTTAACCCTTTAAGTATTCCACAGGAATTAAAGCAAAATAGATGTGAAATTTCAAAATGTCACCCTTTTTTTGTAGATTTTCCATTTTAATCATTTTTTTCCTGTTTTTTAACCCATCAAGGGTTAACAACAAAACAGAACTCAATATTTATTACCCCAATTCTGAAGTGTACAGAAATACCCCACTTGTGGTCGTAAACTGTTATTTGGGGATACGCCAGTACTCAGAAGGGGAGGAGCAGCATCTGCATTTTCTAACATGGAATTTTCTGTCATGGTTTTTAAGAGCGATAACTTTTTAATTTTTCTGTGGACTGAGCTGTGTGAGGGCTTATTTTTTGCGGGACAAGCTGTGCTTTTTATTGGCACCATTTTGGGGTACATCCGGCTTTCTGATCACTTTTTAATCTCATTTTTGGGAGGTTAAGTCACAAAAAAGCAGTTTAGGGGCATTTTTCTATATATTTTTTTTACACCGCTCACTTGATGGGGTAGATCATGTGATATTTTTATAAATCCGGTTGTTACGGACGCAACGGTACCAAATATGTCCATTTTTTATTATTTTTTTTTTTTACGTTTTACACAATAAGAGCATTTTTGGGAAAAAAAATCATGTTTTTGTGTTGAAAAGCCATATTTTTTTCTCATTTTTCTGGCTATGATCTTGTGTGGGGGCTCATTTTTTGCGGGATGAGGTGACGTTTTTATTGCTACCATTTTGGGATACATACGACTTTTTGATTGTTTGATATTATTTTTTTTGGTAGGTGAGGTGACAAAAAAAAAGCTGTTTTGGCATAATTTTTATTAGATTTTTTTTATGCGGTTCACTTGATGGGGTAGATCATGTGATATTTTTGTAGAGCCAGTTGTTATGCATGTAACGATATCAAATATGTCTTTTTTATTTTTTTTATTTTTTACGTTTTACACAATAAGAGCATTTTTAGACAAAAAAAATTGTGTTTTTGTGTTGCAATTTTTTAAGAGCCATATTTTTTTTATTTTTCTGGCTATGATCTTGTGTGGGGGCTCATTTTTTGCGGGATGAGGTGACGTTTTTACTGCTATCATTTTGGGATACATATGACTTTTTGATTGATTGATATTATGTTTTTTGAGAGGTGAGGTAATTAAAAAATCTGTTTTGGCGTAATGTTTATTTTTTCTTTACATAGTAACATACATAGTAACATAGTAACATAGTTTGTAAGGCCGAAAAAAGACATCCGTCCATCCAGTTCAGCCCGCCCTCCTACAAGCCGATCCAGAGGAAGGCAAAAAAAACGCTGTGAGGTAGAAGCCAATTTTCCCCACTCTAGGGGAAAAAATTCCTTCCCGACTCCAACGGCGTTTAACTGAAGATCATGTGATATTGTTATAGAGCCGGTCATTGCGGACGCGCTGATACCAAATATGTCTAATTTATTTATTTATTTTTATTTGTAACATTTTTTAATGACATATTTGGGGGTAAAATTGAAACTTTTTTTTTTTTTACACTTTGTGTCCCCCATAAGGTCATACAAGACCTCTGGGGGACATTTAACTTTACTTTTTTTTTTTACACTATTGATTTCTCCTGTAACTGGGGCTGATATAGTAGCCCCAGTTACAGAGGAAATACACCACTAGAGAGGCTGTACAGCATAATAGTATGCTGTACAGCCTCAGTGCAGGGCTGATCGGGTCTATGAAAGACCTGGCAGCTCCTGCACTCTCCCGGCCCCGGCGATCACGTGACTCCCGGGCTGGGACAGGAAGCGCACATAGCGCTCGGTGAGCACCCTGGGAATGGTCCCTGCCTTCTCTATGGGGTACCCTGCTGTCAGTGACATCAGGTACCCCACTGTGCAGCTGCACGATTAGCGTGCAGCTGCTATCTCTGAATGGACTTTCTGAACATCCATTCAGAGATAAATAACCACTTCCCGGATGTTTATGTCCTATAGGCGGACGGGAAGTGGTTAAGCAAATCCTTAAATGAAACAGCTATAATTCAACTGCTCATTGAGAACAAACGGACACACTGTACGCAGATGGAATATCCAGCGTGCTTCTCGCTGTAACAACAAACGGTCCCAATCACCACCTCTGATTGGAGATTTGACCACTTCTATACCCATGACTTTGATACTCTTGGGGTTGCCTTGATTATACTCATGTACATGACGGGAGATCGCAGTATCACATTGGTTTTCTATGGTTGGAATCTTGTTCTCAGGTCATTTGCCTGTAACAAAAACTCCTTTTTTCCAGAGCAGTTATGGCGCAGCCATAAATATTGGCCCCGTGGGATTCCCTTTTTTAGGAAATAGGGGTAACTACTGTTCCAATGAAGAACCGAGTAAGTAGATGTTGGTTTGCGATAAATGGTAGTAGACAATTCCCCATTATCCTTTCTCGAGATGCAAACATCTAGAAAAGGAAGGATATGTGTATTAGATTCATGGGTGAACCTGAGGCCAATAACATTGGTATTAAACTCCTTAACAAAGGTGGTAAAGGCAGTTTGGGTACCGTTCCAGATGATGAAAATGTCATATATGTACCGGGCCCAAAGTGATATCGGCTAGATACATAGTGACAACCCCTCTCCGAATACAATAGTCAACTCCCAACAGCCCAGGAGCAAATTTGCATAAGATGGCGCACAAGAACAGCCCATGGCTGTGCCCCTGAGCTGTGGTAGAGCCGACCATTGAAAAAGAAATTATGAGTGAGCAAGAATTGCAACAGTCTCAAGACAAAGATATTGTGTTACTGATACTGTTGGCCCCTCATGCTAAGGAAGTATTAACAGCTGTCACATCAATATCATGGGGGATCAATGAATATAAGGCTACCACAACGATACTTCCCAAGATGGAATCATTATCAGTGGTGATGCCGTCAAGGAGATCCATTGTGTCTCTGGTGTAGGAGGGCAAGAATACAACGAAAGGCATAAGGATACGGTGTATATAAATGCCTAAATTTTGGCCCAAACATCCCACTGTTGTAACTATTACAATCAGATAGTAATTGTTCACACATCTTTTGAAAATCATTTGAGTTCATCACAACAGTGTTTCCCCCTTTATCAGAGGGTTTAATTATGATAGAGACATCATTTTGCGACGGCAGACCACTCTTCCCTGGTACAGTTCGATGGACACTGGGTCAAGGAAATTTTCAAATGGTCTGCCGTCACCACCTCAAGAAAGACATCCAAACATGAACATCAGTTAGGGGTGGCATTTTCTTGCTCTTATTTTGTAATGTGGTGAAAGGGCCCTCAGATGGAAGTTTCTTAGTATCTTCAGTCAGGCTTTGTAATAGTCTGACATCAGGTAACAATTCGGGGGGAAAACTCAAATATGTGTACTGTCATTTGTCCAAATTTTTTAAATGCCATTTAAGTTTGCGAATAAACAAGTGCAAGTCTTTTACCCAAGTAAAGGTGTCAAAACGCTGTGTTGGGACAAAAGACAAGCCTTTGCTTAACACTGCCAGTTCTGTGTGATCAAGAGGCCTATTAGAAAGATTCACTACTTGTGGGCCTGTTGATCCCTTGTATTTGATTGGTTTCTCAGGGGGTAGGTGGTTCCCTGTTCTAAAAAAGGACCCAAGGTGTAGCCTCTTCCCCTTCCACCCCTGCCTCTCCCTCCTCTTTTTATTCCTGCTTCTGTTCTTTGGGGGGCCTACTGACTGTTTTTGTTCACTATCAGATAAATTTGTTTCAGTAGTAGTGGGGTTCGATTCAGCTTCTCTAGTTCATGATTTTTCTTTTAAAACAAGATAAGCTTTAGTCTCCCTGAATTCTCCCAGGTCCCTGTTGAATTGCCGATGTTTTCTTTCCCTCAAATAATATTGGAATTTTTCAACAGATTACTGTAATTGTTTCTGTTTATTGGCAAATTCAGGTTCCTGAGAGAATGTTTTTGAAAACTTCTATTTGAAAATTCAATTTACTGTCAAAGTTCTCCAAATTAATGCGTTCTTCCTCAAGGAGTAGCTTCATGAACTGGAGGGAACTAGATGTTGCTAATTGTTCCCGCCGGCTCGTGAAGCCTGGACTCCGTTGTTTGTTTACCGGAATAAGTGAGATCCTGAGCCCATGGGGAACTATCCCGTGCTTGATGTTATTGTCAAGGCTTTAGACCACCAACTTCTACTAACTCGGTTCTTCATTGGAACAGTAGACACCCCTATTCCCTAAAAAAGAGAATCCCGAAAAAAAGGAGTTTTTGTTACAGGCGAATGACCTGAGAACAAGATTCTTATCTAGGGGCTACCCTGATTATACATTGAAAATGGCTTTTCAGACAGCTTTAGCCAAGGACCGCACAGAATTACTAGTACCTAAGGTCAGTACCAATGAAGCTAGAAAGATTCGCATGACTACCACCTTCGATGGTGCCACCAATCAAGCCAGGAGAGTTCTGAAAAAACATTGGCCCATATTATTGATGGACCCTGATATAAAAAACATCATCCATGATTACCCGCATGTAACCTTCAGGAAAGTTAATAGCCTTAAGGACCTCCTTGTACACAGCCACTACACCCCCCCCCTCAGAGGAGGCACGTGGCCTGACCGTAAATGAAAGGTTGTTTTCGGTGTAGTGGCTGTGTGGAATGTAAGGTGGACAAACCGGCAAATCGTTTTATAGTACTAACTTAAAACGCACATTCGATATCAAGAGCTTTGTTAACTGCAGGACTCGTGGGGTCATCTACAAAATCACGTGTGAATGTTTCAAAGAATATATAGGCAAAACAAAATGTGATACTGTGATCTCCCGGCATGTACATGAGTATCATCAAGGCAACCCCAAGAGTATCAAAGTCATGGGTATAGAAGTGGTCAAATCTCCCATCAGAGGTGGTGATTGGGACTGTTTGTTGTTACAGCGAGAAGCACGCTGGATATTCCATCTGTGTACAGTGTGTCCGTTTGTTCTCAATGAGCAGTTGAATTATAGCTGTTTCATTTAAGGATTTGCTTAACCACTTCTCGTCCGCCCATAGGACATAAACATCCGGGAAGTGGTTATTTATCTCTGAATGGATGTTCAGAAATGTCCATTCAGAGATAGCAGCTGCACGCTAATCGTGCAGCTGCACAGTGGGGTACCTGATGTCACTGACAGCAGGGTACCCCATAGAGAAGGCAGGGACCATTCCCAGGGTGCTCACCGAGCGCTATGTGCGCTTCCTGTCCCAGCCCGGGAGTCACGTGATCGCCGGGGCCGGGAGAGTGCAGGAGCTGCCAGGTCTTTCATAGACCCGATCAGCCCTGCACTGAGGCTGTACAGCATTCTATTATGCTGTACAGCCTCTCTGGTGGTGTATTTCCTCTGTAACTGGGGCTACTATGTTAGTTGAATTATAGCTGTTTCATTTAAAGGGGTTGGCCACTTTGTTAGCACTTATTAAAACTCTAAAGAAAGCAAGGAGACAATAAACTTTCTAATATATCTTCTGCAGCAAATCTGGCTGGTTTCCTTGCTATTGGAGGCCACGCCCCCTCAGTCCTGCTCTCATAGCTGCCTGTCTCGTCCATGCCTGCACGTGCACTAGTCCATAGAAGGAGTGTGCTGCTCCTGGGTCCCAAAGGCACCCTGCTTGTGTCAGAGAAGTTTCCTTCTGCTGTGACTGCAGTCCTGACTATACAGGGCTGAAGGGGCTTAGCAGGGAAACTTGTTAGAAGCTGAAATAAAGAAACTTTGCAAGAGAAAGAGAGACTGAGGAGAAGCTGTGATGGACCTTACTGACTGCAGTGATGTAGCAGAGCCAGGAAGGTGCTGTGGACAACAAAGTGTGAGCAATCCTATTGTCTGTCCTGTCTATGACCACTCTGCAATGTGATCTTATCACAGACATGTTTATTCCAGCCAGACCAACAGGTCAGGAGCTTTAACCCCTTCTGACCTGTCAGTATGGCTGAGGTCAGTGATATCAGCAGCAGTCACTGATGTCATCTGTAAATATGTGCCCTCTCCTTCCTGCACGCTGTATATAGTGATATATGATGCCCCCAATACAGTGATATGTGATCACCACTTTATACTGTATATAGTGATGTATGACCCCCTGTATACAGTAATAGTTGACCCCACCACCACCACCATACACTGTATATACTGATGTGTGACCCCCCACCACTGCATACAGAGATCTGTGAACCTCTGTACAGTGACCCCCTTTATACTGTATATACAGATGTGTGACCCCCTGTACATTATATATAATGATGTGTGACCCCCTGTACACTGTATATAGTGATGTGTGAACTCCTGTACATTATATATAGTGATGTGTGACCCCCTGTACATTATATATAGTGATGTGTGACCCCCTGTACTTTATTTATAGTGACTTGTGACCCCCCTGGACGTTATATATAGCTATTTGACTACACTAATTTTTCCTTTTTTCCCAGATGAAGGGTAGTCATATATTCATAGATGATTGATGGGCTGTCAGTTGGGAGCAGGTCGTATGATGATAGACAGGAGGCTCCTCTGTATGTCAGCAGATCGATTTGTGCAGTCTGTGCACCTAAACAGAAATCTATGACAGCTCAGAGCTGCCACAGATTTCTGGCTTCATTTGAGTCAGAAAACTGGTGAAAATGAACATAAATTTGTTGGGGTGACTGGTCACGCCCTGTCTCTGCCATTGTCACGCCCTTTAAAAAAATAAAAAAGTGCAGTTAAAAATTTGCAAACACAAAGAGGGAGATTTATTAGAACTGCTGTAAAGGAAAACTGGCTTAGTTGCCCATAGCAACCAATCAGATTCCACCTCTCATTTTCCAAAGGAGCTTTGAAAAATGAAAGGTAGAATCTAGAGATGAGCGAGCACTAAAATGCTCGGGTGCTCATTATTCGAGTCGAACTTTTCCCGATGCTCGGGTGCTCGTTTCGAGTAAAGAACCCCATTGAAGTCAATGGGAGACTCGAGCATTTTTGCAGGGGACCAAGGCTCTGCCTAGGGAAGGCTGGGTGAAAACCTGGAAACATCAGAAAATGATGGAAACACCACGGAAATGGACAGGAAACAGCAGGGGCTGCATGCATGGATGCCTCTGAGGGTGCCTAATCACACCATTACCCCAAATTCTCCTGCAACAGCCTGGTGGTTACCCTCATGGCAATTGTGCTCACCCAGACAAAGAAAGGTGAGGCACATGCCCATCACATGTTTAGGGAAGCCACCCAACTAGGTGCAACGAAGGTCCATCACCGCCTGCAGGTGACACCACTGCTCATGCTGGCACTGCTGTGCTTTCCCCCCGCCCCAACGACGCAGGCATAAGCCTGACACTCATGGTGACAGCGTAGTGACACCAACAAGTGACCAAGTTAGATGAGGTAGCAGTCAAATGTCTGTAGGTGAGCCTCTCCAAAAATTTGTTTGGAGTGTCCAAGAGTTGACCCTCCTAAAAATTGTTTAGGAGTGTCTGTAGTTGACCCTTCTGTAAAATATGTTTTTTGTTTTCCCTGTTATTAGTTAATGTAGCAACCCATGGCTGGCATGGTGGGAATATATAGGTTTTGCATCACGACGGTGCCACTGCACCGTTACATTTTCTTCATCATTGCCAATTACTTTTTCACCAACTGTTTGTCTGGCAATGATAAAGGGGAAGGTGAATCCACTGCGGAAGAAAAGTGTCATCCTCCTACAATTCTACAGTTGCTCTCAATTGAAAAGGGAATGTTCTTGCCGGTGGCCTTCCTCATAGTGGCCGCTTCTGCGGACGACAGAGGTGGGTAACCTACTGACAGCCTGACCGACACGATGGCAGAGCAGGGAGACACTCCCTCATGTAAAATTGTTTTGGAGTGTCTGCGGTTGACCCCCCTTAAAATATTTTTTTGTTTTCCCTGTTATTAGTTAAGTGTACAACCCATGGCTGGCATGGTGGGAATATATAGGGAAGCACCCAACTAGGTGCAACGAAGGTCACCCATGCCCATGCTGGCACTGCTCTCCTATCCCAGCCACACGATGCAGGCATAAGCCTGACACAGCATGGCGGTGACACCAACAAGTGACCAAGTTAGATGAGGTAGCAGGTGAGCACCCACAAATTTAGCCTGACGCAGCAGTGGCGGTGACAACAGAGTGACCGAGTTAGACTGAGGTAGCAGGAGGTGAAGCAACGGATGGTAATTCGAAGGTGGAGGAGGAGGGGTTGGAGAAAGTGGCATAGTAATTCTGACAAACCGTGAACAAGGTAGGCCCCGCAATCCTCCAAGTGGGTAGTACATGAGCGGCCCCAGGGTCAGACTCGGTCAGAGTATGTGAAATGCTCAAGGTGGCCGTGCTCGATGGCGGACCCGTTTCGGGTTATCGATTGTCGAAATGTTGGCTTACATCAAGTTTAGTATCTGTTCTTATCAGTTGCTGTGGTTGTTGGTGGTAAAGTGGTGAGCATAGCTGCTTCCCAAGCAGTTGACCCGGGTTTGATTCCCGTCTATCGCAGGAGGCAATTAAAAGAAGAACCCAAAAAAAATCTGTACAATATCTAATACGTCCCCTACCTGGGTAAATTGTTTGGAGAGAGAGAGGGCCTGTAGGTGGGGGGCAGGTTAGTGGGGAAGAGCCAGAGGAGTGCCCCTTGGCTA
>ONZH01002407.1:0-84395 GCA_900303285.1 Rhinella marina | reverse complement strand
AGCCAACTTCCTCTGAGTAGGGCTCAATAAACTAAATAGTGCTATCATTTTCAGCTTTTAGAATAACATGAAATCACAAAAAAATACATGAAACCAAATTGCAAATATTAAACCTTTGTAGTGGTCCTCCGGGGCACTGAATATGGTCATATTTCTATTGCTTCTGGCTAATGAATAGCAGATAGTTTTAACTAATGTTCTGTGTTCCAAGCAAATAAAAAAGGGCCTCTTTTTAGGTCCTCTTTAAAGGGGTTGTCTCACTTCAGCAAATTGTATTTATCATGTAGACAAAAATAATACACAGCACTTACTAATGTATTGTTACTATCCATATTGCCTCCTTTGCTGGCTTGATTCATTTTTTCATTGCATTATATACTACTTGTATTCAGGGGTTACAACCACCCTTCAATTCATCAGTAGTGACCAGGTTTGCATACTTTTGAAAAAGGAGTTGGCCTATGTGATCTCTCATGGTTTCACCTACCAGAGAGACCTGTGCTTTTTCCTATAGTGTGCAAGCACAGTTACTAACTCCTGGAGACATGCAGTGTAAGAAAAAGGAATAAATCTAGCAAATTAGGAAATATAGACAATCACTATACAATAGTAAGTGCCTTGTATTAACTTTGTCTTCATGATTAATGCAATTTATCTGAAGAGAAACAACCCCTTTAAGTGATTCCTGAGAGAGTTTATCCAAAAGTTAAATTTATACACCAGAAACGACTGGAAGACCTTTGTGAATTTGTTATAAGATTAAGGGGATTTATCTAAAGTAAGCCAGACTCACTTGAGAAATGTAAGCAGCATGGATAAAGTAGAAGATTCGGAATACAATGGATGGATTTGAACATAGATGGAGGTTTGTCAATGATTTTTAAAATATTAAAATCATTTGGAGTACCACTATACAATTAACCTATTTGTTTACAGAGGACCATAGGTTGCAATGTTAAGACCCCATTCACTTGACCGTATGGTATTTTTGGTCTGCATCTGATCCGCATATATCATTTCAAGGGATTCACAGAAAATGCGGACAGCACATGGTATACCGTCCGCATCTGTATGTCCATTCCGTAGCCCCGCAAAGAAAAAAAATTGAATATGTCTTATTCTTGCTCGATTTGCACACAAGGATATGCATTCTTACAATGGACCCACACAAAAAACCGGATGCAACACGGATGTCACACGGAAGTCATTCATATTTTTTGTGGATCCATGTTTTACAGAACTCAAAACACATACGGTTGTGTGAATGCACCCTAAATCACTGCAGTTTGTGAGAGAAGTGATCTGAAGTCCCATTAAATAAGTGTAAAAAATATAAAAATATAAAAAGTTAAAAAACTATAAAAATTCCAATCCTCCCCCTTTCCCTTTATTAAAAATATAAATAAACAGTAAAAAAAATCATAGGTACCACCACATCCCAAAATAGCCATACTATTCAAATATAAATATATTTATCCCATATAATGAATGCTGTCACAGGGAAAAATTCGAAATGGCCTGATTTTCGTCACTTCACCTAACAAAATAAATTAAATAAAAAGTTATCTAAAAGTAAAACATAAACATTCAAAAATTGTATCAATAAAAACAACATATTGTCCTGAAAAAAATCCCTTAAATCCCTTACAAAAGCCCTTACATAGTTCTGTGGAAGTAAATCTAAAAAAGTAATAGTATTCAGCATATGGCAATGCAAAGCTGAGGAAAAAGCAAAGCTATTATATTTTTTTCACTGTATTTACTGAGGAAAATAAACTGTCAGATGAAATGCAGAATGTAAAATTAAATTCACTATTAAAAGTGCCCTGTTGGACCCAGGAAGAATTGCAGCGGCATCTTACAAATAGACAAATAGCAGGGACAGATGGCATACACGC
This sequence comes from Rhinella marina, assembly GCA_900303285.1. Taxonomy (NCBI): domain Eukaryota; kingdom Metazoa; phylum Chordata; class Amphibia; order Anura; family Bufonidae; genus Rhinella; species Rhinella marina. The sequence goes on along the minus strand of ONZH01002407.1, from coordinate 82,497 downwards.
CAGTATCCTAAGAGAATTAAGTAATATCTTAGCTAGACCCTTATTTCTTATATTTAAGGACTCTATATTGACAGGGAGTGGTCCACAGGATTGGCACTCAGTAAATGTAGTGCCAATATTAAAAAAGGGTCAAAAAACAGAGCCCGGAAACTATAGGCCGGTAAGTTTAACATCTGTCGTGGGTAAACTCTTTGAAGGTTTTCTAAGACATGCTATCTTGGAGTACCTGAATGAAAATAAGCAAATAACGCCATATCAGCATGGCTTCGTGAGGGATCGGTCATGTCAAACTAATTTAATCAGTTTCTATGAGGAGGTAAGTTCTAGACTTGACCGCGGCGAATCAATGGATGTCGTACATCTGGACCTCTCCAAAGCATTTGACACTGTACCACAAAAAAGGTTAGTATATAAAATGAGAATGCTTGGCCTGGGAGAAAATGTCTGTATGTGGGTAAGTAACTAGCTCACTGATAGAAACCAGAGGGTGGTTATTAACAGTACACAGTCAGATTGGGTCACTGTCACTAGTGGGGTACCACAGGGGCCCTATTCTCTTCAAAATTTTTATTAATGATCTGTATAAGGCTTGCACATTACAATATAAATTTTTGCAGATGACTGTAAACTGTGTAGAGTAATTAACACAGAAGAGGACAGTACACTGCTACAGATGGATCTGGATAGATTGGAGGCTTGGGCAGAGAAGTGGCAAATGAGGTTAAACACTGACAAATGTAAGGTTATGCACATAGGAAGAAAAAAAAACGTCACCAGTAGATTCTAAATGGTAAAACACTGGGTAACATTGACATGGAAACGACTTGGGAATTTTAGTGAATAGCAACCTGTAGAAACCAGTGTCAGGCAGCTGCTGCCAAGGCCAATAAGATAATGGGTTGCATCAAAGGGGGCAAAGATGACCGTGATGAGAAGATAGTCCTGCCACTTTACAAATCACTAGTCAGACCACACATGGAGTACTGTGTACAGCTCTTGGCTCCTGTGAACAAGGCAGGCATATGTAGAGTTAGAGATAATTCAGAGGAGGGCAACTAAAGTAATAACTGGAATGGATGGACTAATGTACCCTGAAAGATTATCAAAATTAGGGTTACTCAGTTTAGAAAAAAGATGACTGAGGGGAGATCTAATAACTATGTATAAATACTGTATATCAGTACAGAGATCTCTACCATCATCTATTTATCCCCAGGACTGTGACTGTGACGAGGGGACATGCTCTGCGTCTGGAGGAAAGAAGGTTTCTACACAAACATGGAAGAGGATTGTTCACGTAAGAGCAGTGAGACTATGGAACAGGACATAGGCTATGTGATTAATGACTATGATGTCACTAGCCTAGGAAATAGCTGCAGCACTGAGTGTTACAGTCTTTTCAAACAGCTGATTGGCAAGGGAGTCTAGAACCAGAACTCCACCGATTAGCTATTAATGGGACTTTTGTGGGAGTAGAGTGCTAATGACCTATCATCAGTATAGGTCATTAGCATTCTACTCCCACAAACGTCCCATTCACATGACTGTAGGCCTTCCTTGCCCGTATTGAGAACTGCATTGACTTGAATGGGTCCGCAATCCACACGATACGGTGCGGTGCAGAGACACAGATCGGAAGCCCACGGAAGCACTTCTGTGAGCTTTTTGGTCCATGTCTCCACACCGCAAAAGGGGCACGGCCCACTTTCATTCATGTAAATGGGCCTTAAAACTATTCAATGAGCACCATAAAATCTGTGTATATTTAGATGCTAAAAAATGTAACAATAAGGGACATGATTTTTTACAGCATTGCAAGTTCTATTATTTAAGCAACCAGGCACTTTAAAGAATTTTCACTACTACGCCACTGGCACTTTATGCATTATTTATATTCCTACAATAAAGACTGCCATTGAAGAAGACAAGTCTACACGATATGGTAGTAAACAGTAAAATCTATTTGCATGTTGCATATAATTTGTAGATGTTATAGGATGATGTGTTCACTTCACTTTAATAAAGTGTCTTTTTTAAGGGCAGAAGGTGCTCTGATAAGCTGTCATGTGGCAAGCAGTCTCAACCAGCAAGCACTCAGCAGCTAGGAAGCTTCCAGGCATTTGCAAAAAGAATAGAGTCTTACAAATTATTTACACTCTTCCTTTTTACTTTTCTGACATTTTTCTGGCAAGGAGCCAGAAAAGTAAAGTATAATTGAGCATAGTACCCACAAGAAATAGCATCCATAGCTATAGTGAAGCAGAAATAAAACATGAGAAAATAAAGATCAACAAAGCATATGGAAATCTGATAATATGAGACGTGGGGGCACAGCTATGGGAGCATGGTGGAGACTGATATCCACCAAAGTGCAACATCAGACTAATGGAAACTAATGGCAGGCGTATCTTTAGTAGCTGATGGTCAGTCCTGGCTATAGGGAGCTGCTGGGGCTTGAAGAGCTGCTGCCCACCCACAGAAAAGGAAGCAAGTCCTTCAAATACAGCACTGTTTTATATTCTTAGGATAACTCATTTCATTGCCTACATTTACTTTAAATTACACAATTCCCATTTGCTGTAACATTTCATAGCATACTGTATATACCGTAGCATGCATATCAAAATTCTGCAAGAAATGAAGAATACATTTTCCAATATAAAATATTGCACTGCTTGCACTTAACCAGCCTATCATTTTCTACTCTTTAATGGTAGAAGTTTGCATAAAATCCCACTATAGACGGACGCCACGCAGCTATTTTTAGAAATGAATAGCTTTTCTCTCCACAGGTAGCACTTGTGGCCGCTTTGTAATGAAAACTCTTTGTAGCTAGAAATGGCCCTTTTGTGACTGTCTCTGCCCAGGTTATGCAAATGTGCAAAGTGTAGAAAAATTAATTTCGAAACCAGATTTTTAATGCCTTCTTAGAATAGGTCTTAACCCGGCACAATGGTTTACAATTTCTGGGTCTAATCAGTATTCACTAGTCTCCTGCTAAATACTTTACACTATGTGCAGCAGACCACCAATATGTTCCTTAAGCAGTAAGTACTCTTGTTATCATTTTTACTATAAGCTTTTCTGAATTGCTTTCCTAAGACCTCAGTGGTACTGTATATCATGCATAACCTACATAAAGACCATCATTCTATATAATGATCACACACATGATCACACACAGATTATTATTGTCAGTACGTAGCTGTATTCCTTACAATTTTATAGGGACCTGACATGTCTACCATAGCATCAATAATGGATTTATGAGATGGTAAAAAAAATGGCCAGGGGGAGGAAATGTCATAAAATAACAAAAGAACCCAAACTAACCTACAACTCACTGGCCTCGTCAGTGTAATACAGGTCACTGCAGAGGCCTTGACTGCATCTGTCACATGGCCACATAATCACTGTGTAATACACAGTAGAGAGCTGATTTAGAAACTGCCGCAGTGCTGTCCTTGGAAGACATTTTGGACCAAAAGGGGGTGGTTGTGTGTAGTGTAGTGTTGCCATCTGTGAGCAAAATCTGCCCATGGTGGCAACAAGATATGATTGGAGTATGGAAATGTTCAATGGCCATTGGGGTTGGGGAAAGTTTTTCCCCTACCTTAGCAACCGGTTGCCTATTGGATTAGGGGCTTAGCATGCAAGTGGTGTTTTGGGTATACATTTTGGACACTTTAGGTTCGGATTGTCTTACCTCATCTACTCAAGTTCATATGCTATCTCCTTCCCTCTTTGCCTCGTTTCCTGTCACAGTCTTTAGTTAACCCGGGGAAACATTGCTTGATTATAAGCAAATTGGTGGTGATCTTACGTTTATGGCTGAGCTTATTATTATTATTGTTAGTACTGTTAATATTATCTTATTATCAGTATTACACTTTTCAACTTTGAAATTGCAACATCAAGAAAGACAAGTCATAAGGTTATCCAAATTTACATAGTAGAAGGTATTGTTAAGGTCTGCAGATGATGAAATTTGCAAGCACCTAGGTCCAGTCTGTAGCATGTGGGATGGGCATAAAAGCCAGATTGAAAGCAAAGTTTTTTTATTCACATGAAACATAAAAAATTGGAACAAGTTGTGTGGGATAGTTGTGCTGTTAATAACCGAGAGGGACAGAATCTTTGAACTGAGAGATCTTGGTTTATCACTCTGGCAGATCGATACACACCTAGGCCGAGATTTCAGCACTGTTCAACGTTGCATGTTCGATCGTTGGGAGAACAATGAGGAACTGGAATGACAGCATAAAGTGCACAGACAGATCATCTGATTAGAAGAATGGTGCGTAGTAATCCATTCTGTACTGCAAGTGAAATTGAACACCCAAGCTTAGGCCAGCAAACAGTATCCACACAAACTATCAGAAGACATTTGCACAAAATTGGTCTACAAGTTATAGGTGTTCCATTGACCTCATGACACTGCTCTCAAAGTTTATTATGGTGTGCAGCAATATGACAATGGAGACTGGAGTGGAGGTCTAAGGCTACTTTCACACTAGCGTTAGCACGGATCCGGCACCTAAAGGGTGCCGACGGATCCGTGCTAACGCTATACATGTGTGGAGCCGGAGCAGCGCTCCGGCCCCACACATGACACACATTAAAACAACACACAGACTACATACAAACAAACATACAGACATACATACAAACATACAGACATACATACATACTCACATACTCCCGGGACGCCGGCAGAACGTCTTCACGCGCCTCCTGCGCGCAGTGATGACGATTCCCCACAGCGCCCTCTGCTGGGCGCAGTGGGGAAACGTCATCGCAGCGTGCAGGAGGCGCGTGAAGACGTTCTGCCGGCGTCCCGGGAGTATGTGAGTATGTATGTATGTCTGTATGTTTGTATGTATGTCTGTATGTTTGTTTGTATGTAGTCTGTGTGTATGTATGCCAGATCCGGAATGACCCCCCATTGGAAATCAATGGAGGACAGATCCGGATTACTGGTGTGTCCACACCAAACGGATCCGTCCCCATTGACTTCCATTGGGGGTCATTCCGGATCCGTCTTGGTGCGGATGCCTGGACCGGAGAGCAAACCGCAGCATGCTGCGGTTTGTTCTCCGGTCTGAAGACGGAACGGAATGCTTTCAGGAGCATTCCGTTGTCTTCAGTTCAGTTTTGTCCCCATTGACAATGAATGGGGACAAAACTGAAGCGTTTTTTTCCGGTATTGAGCCCCTTTGACGGAACTCAATACCGGAATTTAAAAACGCCAGTGTGAAAGTAGCCTAACCTCTTCAGAGAGTCTGCTTTTGTCTTGGACACAATGACAGCCAGAGATTAGACTAGAGACAACATAGTCAATGACAATGTAAATACATTTACAATAGAACATTCAGAGACATTTTCTGATGCTCTCAGCATTAATTACTGTAGGAGCATCAGTTACTTTTACATCCTAAGGACAGTGATACAGTTGAATACAGTGACGAGGCAGCAATATTTTTGTTCTGCTGGGGTAGTATTTCATGCTGCACTATTGCAGGCCCCTCCTACTTCTGATGTCCCTACCTACTTGTGTTGATCCTGCCTACTCATGTTGCCCAGCCTTCTGTCAATCTGACCTTCCAACAACATGGGGTCCTTTTTAAGTTTTTTTCCGGGGTCACTTTAAGTTCACAGTCCGCCACTTGGAACATCACACCAGTCCTAATCCTAGGATTATTGTGTGAGGTGGCATAATTTATGGTTGCCCTTCCCTCTAATCTTGCTTTAATTTACACTAACAGCTCAGCTCTACATAGATTTGCTCATGGAATTAGCGATACAGACATTTCTCCAAAGTTTCCCAACAGGACAATACCAGGTTGCATGTTGATAATGCTACTCTGCTTAGCCTAAACATGCTCTCATGACCTGCAGCGCCTCTGCACTTTTTCCCATGAAGCACATCTGGGACATCTCTGGTCGGCAATTACAAAGAAAGCTGTCAGCAAAGGAGCTTGATGATTTGCATCCCAAGGCATGTAAGTGCATGTATTCTGTGCATGGCGCTCATACTCTATACTGAATAAATCACTAAATATTTTGTTTCCATTTTTATAATTTGTATATCATTAACATGTATGTTGATCCTGTGATTTTCAACATTTCTTGACTTTTCCTTCTTGGTGTTGGAATTTCAGTGTTGAGAAGTGTATTATTTGTTTCAATTCTGTTATTTAATTTGATGGTTATGAAGTTTTATATTTGTTTGACTTTATGTTAACTTTATTACGTTTATTTGGTAAAGGTTAAGTAATAAAAGCCATGGCCAAATTATTTCCAGGATCTGGTGTATGTAGCAGCAAAACAGAAATATGATGCCCACCTTTTAGAAGTCATGCATAGATGTGCCTTTTTTTCAAACGAACTATATTGCTACAGAAAGTGTCTATGTACTTCCTAAATCTAAATTATCTACAACTGGTGTATTATTTTATTATCACATAATGTCCTTCAGTGTTCTTCTTTGACTACCCAACAGGTTGGCAGGTATGTATAGTATATTCTAGCTGTTAGTCCAAAATAAAAGACCATATAAATCATTAGTCCTTCATTTTATCAGAGGTCATTCCAGCTTCAAGGTTGAATGAAAAAATTCAGTATGAATTCAGCATGACTCTAGTTGCACATTACTTTTGTGTTTTTTTCCAAATTGCAGCATTTTCTTAAGAACTGTTAAGATACAAAATTCAAACTCTCATGGTAAAAAGCAGCTCAAAGCCTGTGCTGTTCAAGTAGAATACCAGCCCCTAGAGGACACTATTGCTTTATGAGTTTGCTCAATATCAAATGCTTTCTAACGCAAATGCTTATTATTAAAACAGTTTGCTGTATGGAAGAAAATGTAATTTTAAATGATTTCAACCATCATATTTTGTTTTATCAAGCAACGTTACAGATATTGATCATACACAAAATCTGATCTAAAAATGCATCATGCAGCCTATATAGTCTATATTCACACTACTGTTCAGAGCCTGTGTTGGCAGTTCCATCAAATTTGACACCACAAATAGTGCAGAATTCAGTGCCATTCTGTCAAAATGACAGAAATCACAAGGAACCCAAAATGAACCCAACTATAGCTTAGCAGTGACCATCAGGCACCACTTAGTTTTGCCGCATGGTGGATCCAGTATAGATTTGTAGCTGTTGTTATGAACAAATGTGTGTTTGGGGAAGGGGTGCGCACCCACCCTACAGAACACTATTCACCTGTTGCATGTTTAATATGTAAATAAATAAGAAAACTGCTTCAGCTCACCACTTGCAGTCCATGTGTTGGTACCCCCGTCCAGGATGGTGCATGGATGTGTCTGCTCCAGCTGCAGTAGTCAGTCCAAAGAAAGTTTCCAAAAACGGCACTTTGTCCATAAAATACCAATCTTATTTTAATCCATTAATAGCATGGCAAGATAGATACAGTCTACATGTTTTGGATGACTACAGTGAATCCACTGGTCGGTATAATACTTTTCTACTACTCTGTATGGATGTGACTGTTTACTAGTTATTAGATTGCCACTTGCACTGCATATACTAGTTTGCATATTAATTGTAGTTTTTACTACTTCATAGTATCTCATGTCTGTACCTGTTCTTATACAATTAGACTTATGGTCCAGTGTGCTTCTTATGTAACTATTTTTCATGTATGCCAACGCCATTGGTTTTAGTGGATTTTATATATACTATACTAGCTGAAGGACCCGGCTTCGCCAGGGTATATTTAATTTTTTTAATTTACTGTTTGTGTGTGTGTCGTTAAAAGATATCGAGAGTGATCTCTACAGTGCCCGCCCCTTTAACAGTGACCTCTAAAGCAGCCCGCCCCTTTAAAAGTGACCTCTACAGCGGCCAGCCCCTTTAACAGTGACCTCTACAGCGGCCCGTCCCTTTAACAGTGACCTCTAAAGCAGCCCGCCCCTTTAAAAGTGACCTCTACAGCGGCCAGCCCCTTTAACAGTGACCTCTACAGCGGCCCGCCCCTTTAACAGTTACCTCTACAGCAGCCCGCCCCTTTAACAGTGACCTCTACAGCAGCCTGCCCCTTTAGCAGTGACCTCTACAGTAGCCCACCCCTTTAACAGTGACCTCCACAGCAGCTAAAGTGGCCACTGTCTTCACCCCAGAAAGTCAGACCTCACCGGCCATTCACCCAAACGTGAAACAGCACCCCCAGTTCCCATGAAGACACACCACTAAACATGAGGCCACGCCCCCCTGGATCCGTGAAGACATGGAGGAGGAGCTGTCTGAGTGTGAGCTACTGAAAGGGTGGACATCCCTGTGTCTGTCCAGGCACTGCGTCGGACGGAGAACAGGTAGCCATAAAACTGGCTGTCCAGCCTAAAGCCGGACAGCTGGCTACCCTAACATCAGCCTGCCCCTAGAGTGGCCAGAGGTCTTGTTTTAGGCTGGACAGTCTGGCTTTCAGACTCCCTGTCCTCTGTCATGCGCAGGGCCTGGATGGACACAGGGATGACCTTTTGAACAGCTCACTCTCAGCAGCAGCACTGCGCAGTCCAAGCAATAAGCTGCAGGGAGAAAGTCACCCTCCCCCCACCCCTGCAGCTGACAGAAGGTGATTTTTACCTATATTTTAATCCCGGTCAAATGCGGCATGGAAGGGGCGTGGCCTGACTGAGTCAGGGGCGTGAATTAGTGGGATCTGGTGCCTTTAAGTCCTTCTTTTGACGGTGGCCTGAATTACAGGCCAATGCCATAGCAATTTAGGAGGAAGGTGGGTAGCAGTGGAAGAAAACATCTTTTATTACTACTGAACAGTAAATATGTGAAATTTACATTATATGAGGTAATGATTGATGATGAGTTAGTCTAAAACATAAGTTATAGTTATGGTAACCGAAATACCCCTTTACCATTGTCATCCACAGTGCTCTGCCTCTTTAATGCAGACCTTCAGCAGTGAACCGGCTAGGTTGTCATAGAAACCTGGTGTGTGGAAACTGCCTGTGAGCTTCTATTGGTTGATAAGGGTCATTTGACCAGGCTACTATTGGCTAATGCATTTTTTGGGAATATCTCAGGAACGGTACGTCCTGGAGAGCTGAAAACTGTTCTAAAACCTTCCCGGACACCTGGTGTACATGTGTGCCAAATTTTGTGATTGTAGCTGCAGCGGTGCGGATTCCTTTAGCGGACATACACACACACACACACACACACACTCAGCTTTAAATATTAGATTACGTACTAATAAAGTTGAATTTTTCTATACATAAGTTACAGTGTGTGTTATTTATTGGTGTTGGTCATAAAAAGTTGCAGATGGAGTTTTTGTGACTTTTTTTGTAACTTTTTGTCTTTTTGGTTTTTTTTTTTGCAACATTTTGGTCCATATTAGAGATGAGCGAGCATACTCGTCTGAGCTTGATACTCGTTCGAGTATTAGGGTGATCGTAAGTGCTTGCTACTCGGACGAGTATCTCTCCATGCTCGAGGAAATGGCATCTCCCGCCTTTTGAATTTTTGGCGGCTATAAACTCAGCCAATCACAAGCCAGGAGACTCTGCGGTACACCCAGCATCACGTGGGGCCCTTACATGTCGATAGCAGGGGTTGGCTGGCCTGATCAGGTGACCCTGGAATATACTAATGACTGCCCGCGGTGCTCGGCTAAGTCGCTGCCTGGATGCCGTTAGGGACAGATCTGCGGTGTGATACAGGGAGAGTGTTAGGGTGTTCTACTAGATTTGTGTTAGGCAGGAGTGATTCTAAAAGAACCCAACAGCCCTAGTTAGGGCTACAAGACCCTATTTTTAATCTGCTTGTGGCTGGGCTTGCTGGCACTAGTAGTGCAGCTACCGCCATATTTGCAGCATTTTGCACAGAGACTGTAAAAAGTTTATTTTTTGGCTCTCAGTGACACACATCCATTTCAAACAGCTAAGTGGGACAATTTTTTTGTGTTTCATTGAAATAGGCACAGTCTGCAGAAAAGTTTTTCTGTCTAACTGATAGATAGTGGAAGTCACAGAACAAAATCCTTTTGTTTGCTCTCAGTGATACAAATCCATTTCATACAGCTGTGTGGAACCATTATGTGTGTCACAGTTCAGCTGTCCAGTCACCACAAACCACAATCCGTATTTTCTGTCCAGGTGACCCATACTGTACGTCACGTAATAAAATACGGTCTTTTGCTCTCACTGATACAGCTACATTAGAAAAATCTCTGTGCGACATTTGTCTGGGTTGCACTTAAGCAGACCAAGTCTGACTAATCTAATAGTTTCAGTGTAATTGCTCCATACTGTACGGTACGTAATAAAATACGTAATTTTGCTTTAACTTATCCACCTATATATTAACTTGTTCAGATTGAACAAGTTTGTGGGTTTCAGTATAGCAGGCCCTTTTTTTTTTGGTATATATAATACACTTATATACAGAAAATGTTGAAACCCAGGGCTAAGGGTCGAGGACGAGGGCGTGGGCGTGGGCATTCAATTACTGCAGGGGGGAGAAGCCGTGGTCCTGGGCAGGGCGAGACAGTACCTGCTGATGAGGGAGCAGGGGAACGTTTCAGAGGTTCACTATCTAGCTTCATGTCTGAACTTACAGGGACACGTGGTAGAGCACTGTTGAAACCACAACAGTGCGAACAGGTGATGTCGTGGATTGCGGACAATGCTTCAGGTCATTTGTCCACCAGTCAGTCTTCCACGTAGTCCACCCACGTTACCGAAGGGAGCACTCCTCTGGCTCCTCCACCTCAACCTCCTTCCCCCCAGTCTGCACCCTCCCAGGAAAATTTGGAATGTGATCCGGCATTCTCTGAGGAACTGTTTTCTGGACCCTTCCCAGAGTCACAAACCACTTCTCAGGTTGCAGTCTGTGGGGGATGACATTGTTGACTTAGTGGAAGAAGTGTGTAAAGAGGTGTCGGACGATGAGGAGACACAGTTGTCAGACAGTGGTGAAGTTGTTGTCAGGGCAGGAAGTCTGAGGGGGGAGCAGACTGAGAAATCGGAGGATGACGAGGTGACTGACCCAAGCTGGGTTGATATGCCGAGTGAAGACAGTGCTTCTGAGACGGAGGCGAGTTCTGCACCACAACAGGTTGGAAGAGGCAGTGGTCTGGCCAGAGGGAGAAGCAGGGCCAGAGCTGGTGCATTAGCAGCAACTGTTTCACGTAGTGAAGCTCCCGTGGCGAGGCCTAGATGTTCGCAAGTCTGGGGGTTCTTTAAAGTAATTGAGGATGACCGACGGACTGTGGTGTGCAACCTGTGCCACACCAGGATCAGCAGGGGTGCCACCACTACTAGCCTAACCACCACCAGCATGCACAGGCATATGAGTGCTAAACACCCCACTCAATGGAACCAAAGCCGTTAACCTCCTGCGGGTCCCACCACTGCTCCTTCCCCTGTGTCACTCACTGCCTCTGCTAGTCAACCTCCTGCCCAGGACCCTGGCATGAGCGCCTCCCGCCGGAAAACCACACCTTCGCCTCCACGATCCTCCACAGCGTCCACCAATGTGTCCCTGCGCAGCGTTCAGCTGTCTTTATAGCAGACGCTGGAGCACAAGAGGAAATACAGTTCCACCCACCCATATGCTCAAGCCCTCAACGTCCACATCTCTAAATTGCTGAGCTTGGAGATGCTGCCCTATAGGCTGGTAGAGACCGAGGCCTTTCGTAACCTCATGGCGGTGGCTGCCCCTCAATATTCGGTCACCAGCCGCCACTATTTTTCCCGATGTCCCATCCCAGCCCTACACCAGCACGTGTCACAGAACATCATCCGTGACCTGACCAATGCTGTTTCTGAGAAGGTCCACCTAACCACTGACAGCACATTGGGTTAACTTGGTGGAGGCTGGGACCGAGTCTGACCCTGGGGCCGCTCATGTACTTCCCACACCGAGGATTGCGGGGCCTACCTCGGTCACAGTCTCTCAGACTTACTATGCCTCCACCTCCGACCCCTCCTCCTCCTCCACCTCCTCCTCCGAATTACCATCCGTGGGCACGGCGCCTTCAGTCGGTAGATATAGGCGCAGCAGCAGTGCCGTGGCTCAGCGCCAGTAGGCGGTGCTCAAACTTCTGAGCTTAGGTGACAAAAGGCACACCGCCCAAGAACTATTACAGGGCATCACGGTGCAGACCGATCTGTGGCTGGCACCGCTGAACCTCCAGCCAGGCGTGGTTGTGTGTGACAACGGGCGTAACCTGGTGGCGGCTCTGCAACTCGGCAGACTTACACATGTGCCATGCCTGGCCCACGTGTTCAATCTCATAGTTCACGGTTCCTCAAGACATACCCCAATCTGTCTGATTTGCTCACCAAGGTGCGCCGCATCTGTGCCCATTTCCGCAAGTCAACCACAGATGCTGCCACTCTCAGGGCAGCGCAGCGCCACCTACAGCTGCCCGCTCACCGACTGTTGTGTGACGTGCCCACAAGATGGAATTCGACATTAAACATGTTATCCAGAGTTTACCAGCAGCGCAGAGCGATTGTAGACTGCCAGATGTCAACTTCCACCAGAACTGGTAGTCAGGTCAGTCAGCTTCCTCAAGTCTACAATGAGGAGTGGATGTGGATGTCTGATATCTGCCAGGTGTTGACCAACTTTGAGGAGTCAACACAGATGGTCAGCGGCGATGCCGCCATTATCATCCTCACCATCCCGTTGCTTTGCCTGTTGAAAAATTCACTGCTCAGCATCAAGTCGGAAGCTTTGTGCTTGTCACAAGAGACGGTGGAGGAAGATACGTTGCTTGATAGCCAGAGCACCCTCCTGTCTGTTTCTCAGCGCGTATCCGAGGAGGGGGACGAGGATGAGGAGGAAGATGAGGTGAATGTCGGCGAGACAGAAGAGGGTACCAGTGCTCAGTCCTTATTAACTGTTGAGCGTGTATGGGCTGAAGAGGAGGACTTGGAGGAGGAGGAGGAGGAAATGGAGTCAGGCCAGTGAGGAGAGGGAATTCTTGCATGTTGGGACTCTGGCGCACATAGCAGACTTCATGTTAGGCTGCCTATCCCGTGACCCTCGCGTTAGAAGAATTTTTTCAAACACCGATTACTGGGTGTTCACTCTCCTGGACCCACGGTACAAGCAGAACCTTTCCACTCTCATCCTTGTAGAGGAAAGGAGTATGAGTGAATCAATATCAACAGGCCCTGGTGCAAAAGCTGAAACAATTCTTCCCATCTGACACCGCTAGCGGCAGAGGGCGTGCTTCTGTGGGCCAAGTAGCAGGGGAGAGGAGGCGAGCAGGCAGCTTGTCCAGCACTGGCAGGGGAACGCTCTCCAAGGCCTTTGCCAGTTTTATGTCACCCCAGCAAGACACTGTCACCTGTCCCCTGTCTCGGCAGAGTAGGGGTGAGCTTTACAGAAAGATGGTGAGGGAGTACCTAGCTGACCATACCAACGTCCGGACCGATCACTCTGCTCCATACAACTACTGGCTTTCAAAGCTGGACACGTGGCCTGAACTAGCGCTGTACGCCTTGGAGGTGCTGGCCTGCCCTGCCGCTAGCGTGCTGTCAGAGCGGGTATTCAGTGCAGCTGGTGGCATCATCACCGATAAGCGTACACGCCTGTCAACTGACAGCGCTGACAGGCTGACGCTTATTAAAATGAACAAAGCCTGGATTTCACCGGAATTCAAATCTCCTCAGGGGGAAAGCAGCTAAAGATTAACATTACTTATGTATTTGATTCCTCTTCTCTACTCCTCCTACTCCTCTTCCTCCTTGTCGTCTTTGCCTAACGCTGACCCAAAACGCAATTTTTTAGCTAGCCAACTTGCACTCTTTTATGACAATTTTTCCGGAGGGCCCCCTACAGGCCCTCTCTCCAAACAATTTTTCCGGAGGTTAACCTACAGGCCCTCTCTCTAAACAATTTTTCCGGAGGGCCACCTACAGGCCCTCTCGCCAAACAATTTTTTGCAGTGTCAACTACAGACACTGTAAAACAATGTTTCAGGAGCGTCAAACAGACAGTCCAAAACAATTTTTCAGGAGGCGCAAGTACCGACATTTAAAAAAAAAAATGTTTTTGCTGAGGGTCGACTTTATGTACTTTATTTTGTTGAGCCTCCAAAAAAATTTTTGGAGGCTCAACAAAAGCCATTTCACTGCATTCTCAGTCGGACAAAGTCATTGGTGGTGTAACCGCCATGCTGTGTCAGGCTAAATTTTTGGGTGCTTCACCAGCTACCGCATACTAACTCAGTCACTCTGTTGTCACCGCCGCCATACAGGGCCACAAAAAATGTTTATGTGGTTCGCCTGCTCCCGCAGTGTCACTCGCTCACTCTGTTGTCACCACCATAGTGGTTTGCACTATAGCAGCCCAAGTCTGCACATTCCACTTTTTCTCTCCAAGTGATTGATACTACACGTCACATTATAAAATACATTCTTTTGCTCTCAGTGATACAAATCCATTTCATACAGCTCAGTGGAACAATTCTGTGAGTTACAGTCCAGCACCTCAGTCTGCACAGACCACAATCCGTTGTTTCTGTGTAATTGATCTATACTGCACGTCACATAAAAAATACATTTTTTTGCTCTCAGTGATACAAATCCATTTCATAAAATCCTTTCTTTCTCTTTAACTGATCTATACTCAACGTCACTTTTAAAAATACGTCTTTTTCCTCTTTCTATCTCTCCAAACTATTTTTCCAGATAAGTGACGTATACGATATTAAACAGAGAAGAATACATACAACACATGCCCCACTTGATCAATTTCATAGTTGACAACCGTACCTAAATTGACAGCCACAGCCATACAGGGCCACGCTAAATTTTTCCTGTGCTCTACCTGCTACCGTCGTGTAGCTCGGTCAATGTGTAGTCACAGCCATACAGGGCCACGCTAAATATTTTATGTGCTCTACCTGCTACCGTCGTGTAGCTCGGTCACTATGACCGAGTCTGACCCTGGGGCCGCTCATGTACTGCCCACTTGGAGGATTGCGGGGCCTACCTCGGTCACGGTTTCTCAGACTTACTATGCCTCTTCCTCCAACCCCTCCTCCTCCTCCTTCGAATTACCATCCGTGCTTCACCTCCTGCTACCTAAGTCTAACTTGCTCACTCTGTTGTCACCACCATGCTGTGTCAGGCTAAATTTTTGGGTGGCTCACCTGCTACCTCATCTAACTTGGTCACTTGTTGGTGTCACGGCCATGCTGTGTCAGGCTTATGCCTGCATCATGTGGCTGGGGATAGGAGAGCAGTGCCAGCATGGGCATGGGTGATGGACCTTCGTTGCACCTAGTTAGGTGCTTCCATAACATGTGATGGGCATGTGCCTCGCCTTTCTTGGTCTGGTTGAGCACAATTGCCATGAGGGTAACCACCGGGCTGTTGCAGGAGAATTTGGGGTAATGGTGCGATTAGGCAGCCTCAGAGGCATCCATGCATGCTGCCCCTGCTGTTTCCTGTCCATTTCCGTGGTGTTTACATCATTTTCTGATGTTTCCAGGTTTTCACCCAGCCTTCCCTAGGCAGAGCCTTGGTCCCCTGCAAAAAATGCTCGAGTCTCCCATTGACTTCAATGGGGTTCGTTACTCGAAACGAGCACCCGAGCATCGGGAAAAGTTTGTCTCGAATAACGAGCACCCGAGCATTTTAGTGCTCGCTCATCTCTAGTCCATATGTCAATTCTGCAACAGTTCCATTTTCTAGGCAAAAACTCCAGATTTACTGTGTGCGACTTTTCAAAATGTCACATGTCACACCAGGCAATCTACTGATCTACTTTTACACCTAAAGGTATAAACCACATTATACTCACTCCACATGTATTATTAAGGTGTACTCACACATAATTTTGGTGCATGCACACAACGCAAAGCCAGACTTAAAACTGACTCAAAAACACCTTAAATGATAAATGAGCCCTATATATTTAGGTTGAATTTGTATATGCTGCATTGCACACTCATAGGGGAAAAGGGGTGTTTGACGTGTGATGTATTTCTTAGCTCTTGTACTTTTACATCAGATGTTTACACATTTTTCTAGGATACAGGTCACTGGGGAGGCAAAGCTTCTACCATTGCTTGTACAAAAAGGGATACTTCCCGGCAATGGTGTGTTCAAATTTAGCCAGTGCTACGAGAAAGTGAGTGAGATAGTTTTGATTGGCACTTTGGTCGGTCTGTTGTGAAAGAGTGAGTGTGGGGGTGGGAACAAAAATATTCACTTTGCTCTATCCTTCTCTCCCCCGACATCTTCTGTTAGGGGAGATTTGGAGTACCCCAAACACATTAGACTTTTGTCAAGCCAAGCTGTTCTCAGTGGGTTCAGCTGGCAATACACTAATGTGCATGGGGGCCTTAACCTCTTAGCGCTATATCAAATATCTATATGTCATAAGCCATAAGGTGAAATATGGACCAGGCTCCTACGCTGAGCTAGCTCCATACTCGCCAGGTATTATACATTTGAAACTTATCGGCAGTGAATCTGAACAACATATAGTAACTCTGATCCTGGTCATTTATTCCCTCAGATGCCACTGGGGTTAGACAGAGGGATGGAGCTCCCTCTGCCTTCTATGACTAAAATTGTGGGGCTCCTATTGGTTGCTTTGACATCTTGGGCCTCTATAAGGATATAAAAAAAAGCACAAAAATCAGATCACCCCTTTCCCCCTTTCACATTTCAATACAAAAAAAGGCATTTATATTGCTGTGGGTGAATATGTCTGAACTATTAGAATATAACAATATTTATCTTGGCTGATAAATGCAGTAATGGTCAAAAGGGGACATAATACTGTGTGGTGGGCACTTAGAGGGCATTACTTTGTGTAAGGACCATTTAAGGGGGCTTCATTCTAAGTGCATGAAATTAAGGTATCATCCTACTGTTAAGGGGCACACAAGGTGCATCCTAATCTGACTGGGCCACTTAGGAGCATCATACTGCATGGGGGACACTTAGGGAGCATCATACTGTGAGGAGAGGTACTAAGGTGACATCATACTGTCAGTGGACACACTATGGGGTAAAACACAGAAGCTATATAAATCTGGTATTGGCATAATTGTACCTACCCCAGTGCCCCCTCCTAAAAAAAACAATAAATAATTATTTAAAAAGTCATATGTGCCCTTAAATGGTACCAATAAAAACTACATCTCATCCCACACAGCTGGTTGTCAGAATATAGTGATGCAAAAAAAAAAAATATATTTTTGTCACACAGTAAAAACCGTAAACAAGAAAAAACATCAAAAACACATCAGAATTGCTTTTTTATATCTCACCGCACAAATATTTCCCATTTTACAGTACAAGTTAAGGTACCATTAAACAACACAACTTGTCCTGGAAAATAAATAAGCCTTTGTTTGGTTACGCGAATGGAAATTCTGAAAGGTTATGGCTCTTGGAAGTTGGGAAGAAAAAAAAAGAAAACACAAAAGTGGAAATTGGCTATGTACTTAAAGGGTAAGGGTCTAGGGAGCAAGGAGAGCGGCATCAAACTGCTGACTCAACAGAACACTGCTCAGGATAGAGAGATTATGGAATTTTTACAATAAATCATGTCTTTCCATGGAAAAACAGGATTGTTGGCAAATTCAACATCTGTCTTCAATAAAAGTAGGTATTATTTTGCACCGATTTTAAAATACCAGTTACTTTTAAAATAACCTTTGGGACTGAAATTAATTTCACATTTTCTGTGCTTTACCCATAAATGCCTCAGAGAATAAAGGCTGCCATTTTGGAACTCTATATTCTGATAATTAGGGATGAGCGAACCGAACCGTAACGAACCAGATTCGTTACGAACTTTCCCAAAAGTTCGGTTTGTCATCGAACCGAATTTTCAGAAAGTTCGTGACGAATCTGGTTAAAATAACGGCGACGCAAAATATACGCATATTTATTGAGAATGTACGCTAATGCGTACATATTCAGTTAAGTAGCGTACCTTTGACAACGCTAGACTGTATGTTCGTTACTTGAGTAGGAATGTTCGCAGATGCAGTATATGCGTACGCTAATGCGTACATATTCAGTTAAGTGGCGTACCTTTGACAACGCTAGACTGTATGTTCGTTACTTGAGTAGCAATGTTCGCAGACGCAGTGTATGCGTACGCTAACGCGTACATATTCAGTTAAGTAGCGTAACTTTGACAACGCTAGACTGTATGTTCGTTACTTGAGTAGGAATGTTCGCAGACGCAGTGTATGCGTACGCTAATGCGTACATATTCAGTTAAGTAGCGTACCTTTAACAACGCTACACTGTATGTTCGTTATTTGTGCGGGAATATTCGCATTAGCGTACGCATTAGTGTAAATTCTCAAATATGCGTATATTTTGCGTCGCCGTTGTTGAAGTCACTTGGATTTTTTCCACTTTTTTCATTGTAATAGCAACTGCAAGTAAACGAAACTATACCCTATTAGACTCCCATTATTGTAGCAGCAATTATTCAGCCATTATAGCAAGGTTCGTTTTAGGTTCGGTTCGTACGAATCCGAACTTCACTAAAGTTCGCCGAAGCGAACCGAACCGAACTTTTCAAAAGTTCGCTCATCCCTACTGATAATGTACTGCAGCCACAGGCAGTCATAATCTTCTAAAAGATTTAATGGTAACCTACATCTATGTATTTGTAGTCTGGTAAAGCCTTTAGGCACTATGCAGGAAGGTTGTAATTCCCTGCAGCCTTGAAAGCTATTATTGTACTACATTCTCACTTATTGAGTTTATTTACCATAAAAGCAATAGCTTAGGCTTCTGCTACTTATTATTCTCTTATCTATCTATCTATCTATCTATCTATCTATCTATCTATCTATCCATCTATCTATCTAAATAAAAAATAATTCCACGGCACTTTCCAAATATAATCAAAAGTAATGCTGTTTATTCACCAGAACGCGACGTTTCAGTCCTCTTGCTGGGACTTTTCTCAAGCAGTGATATCTATCTATCTATCTATCTATCTATCTATCTATCTTTTTCACATTTGTTGTGTTGTAGCCCTGGTTTGCCCTTATCAGTCTCCAGTTCATACCCCATAAAGAGAAAGAGAAAACAGTATTTTAGAAATGCTGTATTTGCAAATTTATTAAAAAGGAAAATCAAACATTTCTCATGGACATGAGTATTCAGACCCTTTGCGATGATTAGAGATGAGCGATTCATTGAAAATTTGCTTCGGCGAATGTTCAACGAATTTTTGACAAGATTCGGTCTTAATACAAATTTATTCGGTCGAATTTACGCTAAAAAATAATCGTTGTTTTGCGAACATTCCTACACAAATTACGAACATACAGTGAGCGTTGTTAAAAGTACGCAATACATAAGCATTAGCATACAAAAGTGCGTACGAATCCTTAGCGTACTATTGACTCGCGATTGCGTCATACGCACGAGGCTAGGCCGTGGCGTACAGTCCTCAGAGGCAGTCCATATGAGGTAGAAAAGTAAGGTGCTCACTGTTAGCTATCCAGCTAAGTGCATAATTTACTAAAAACACCATACAATAAGTGCATAATAGGATACTTGCAGTACCGGAAAAAGAATACACACAATGGGCTAAAGTGCTTGAACGTTGCTGAACCTGTAAAAACATTATTGCTAAAATACAGCAAAGACAGTATGCATTTTAGTGCAATTTCACATTTGCAAGCATAAAAGGCTCTGATATATGATTGAGTCTCTCCTTATGGCTGCTTGATAATAAAACACTGGAACACAGTCCAAAATGCAATTGTAATCCACGTGAGGTAATTTTGTAATCCAAACAGGTAACGTGTAATCCACATGGATGGTATAAAATAGCAGCAAATAGAGAGCCCTCTTTGCAAAGGGGGCTCCCAAATAACCTAATGGGGGGGGGAATAGGCACGCTTAGGCGCAAATTGGAATTTTCTGCAGAATGGGAGGGGGGAGTCCTGACAAGCCATGTCCATCTGGGTGAGAGTCAAACGGGGGCAATACAAACTAAACAAACAAAAAAAACGTCAGGTGCAGTCCATGGTGTGGCTCCCATAGGTCCTCCTGAGGTGTCCTTTAAATCAGCCAGTAGCAGGGTTCCTCAGATGAGGGACCTGAAGTCCTCCTCTCTTAAGCTACTACTGAATGACAGCAGAGGACGCTTCTGCCTACTGTAGGCCAAGCTCGCTGCCGTGGTGGAACTTCACTGCCCTCTTCTTCCAGAAGTCATACTTGACCGGGTCCGGGTGGTGGTGAGCGCTGCAGCCACTTGTGCTTTTCCGGATACAACAGGGGTAAGGACTTCTGGCTTCAGCGGTTCCGGCAAGGTTGCATCCAGGGAAGAAGCCCCAGCTCCCCTGGCTGCTGCTGGCTTCATCTTCCACGGTAGATGGTATTGGTGGTCACCGTGAATTGGAATGTAAATTATGAAGTTATCAGCTGACCCAGCTGAAAGGACTGTGATGGTGGTGGCAGTCCAGGTATCAGAGGCTCCAGCTGTGGCTGTGACCTTTTCCTGAACCGGAGGACACCATCTGATAGCGCACCAGTACTTCGCCTGGTGGTTCCATCGGCCAAACTTCAGGTGGTGATGTTGGGAGCAGGGGCTCAGATAGTAGGGAAACCCGGTAGTGAAGAGGCCTTTCAGGGATGCCATGGGGGTGTACTCCACCTGATCCCCCACATACAGGCTGTGACAAGGCTGGGGCAGGTACGGCCTTTTAACTGACCTGCGGCACACAAAGTACTCCTTGCCATCCTAGTTGTCTGCCAGGAAGCCAGAGCCTTGCTCAACCGAAAACCACAGGACAGTTCCCTTTCGGCGCTCCAAATTAGGATCTCCCAGCCTAGGATGGTCCAGTACCTGAATTACCGAGTCCTCCATGGCATTCTTGTAATCCCAGACGGTATGCGGGTGGACCGTTACCGATGGTGGCACAATCGGGTTCTGCCTTATGGAAGGTGTTGTTGATCTCCTCCTGGGCGGCGTAGTGGATGTTCAGCGCTGGTCTAAACTGGTTCAGTGGATGGTGGAGTACTGAGGGACGAGTCTTCACTTCCTATACATGCAAATAGTTAGATCCCGGTGAACCGTGCTGGTTTTTTCCAGTTCTGAGGGGGGCGTATGTTCATTTTCCCTCTCTTGCGGGGGCGTATCGTCATTTTCCAGCTTCATGACGAATGCTTACGTTTTGTACATAGCGTATGTATCCTACGTATCATTAGCGTTCAAAATTTGACGAAAATTACGAATAATATGAAGCGAATCCGAAAAAATCCGGATTCTAGTGTTGAGCAAGCACCTGGGTGCTCATATGCTCGAGTGCTCTGGCCGAGCACTAGGGGGTGCTTGAGTGCTCGGCCAAGCACCCGAGCATAATGTAAGTCAATGGGACTAAACTAGGCCTCAGATAATTTTGTACAAAATATATTTGCCAAGAATCTCTAATTTATTAAGCATAGCATAGCATGAGCTTCAGAGTACTCTATATCACTATGGCATTTTGTGCTTTATCTGGTTAGCGGTGTGCGGTTGCATTGTATGTATTTTCCTCTGATTTAAAAAGGTCCCCCAAATAAATAAAAGAAAGGCCCCAAATCTTCCTATAGCCCTTAAAAGAGCTTTTATTTGTTTTTAAAATAAATTCTATCCCTGCCTAGCAATTTCTGTCCCTACACTATCTGTCCCTCCTTGCGGCAGCTCTCCCTGACTAACACTGGCCGTGAAGGCGTCA
The DNA here is from genome assembly GCA_900303285.1 of Rhinella marina. Taxonomy (NCBI): domain Eukaryota; kingdom Metazoa; phylum Chordata; class Amphibia; order Anura; family Bufonidae; genus Rhinella; species Rhinella marina. The sequence continues at coordinate 60,773 of ONZH01002407.1, read as the reverse complement.
CCGGGTGCTTTATAGCACCTGATGACGCGTTCCTGGCCAGCCAATCAGTGTAATGCTAGTAGCTAAGATGGCTACTGGCATTACACTGAATGCCATCCCTCCCCGCTAAACACCGAGTGGACCCGAGCGCCAGCATGCTCGGCCAAACAGTGAGTTCGGCCGAGCATGCTCGCTCATCCCTACCGGATTCGCTTCGGAGTAGAAAATTTGTAAGATTCAATACGAATCTACGAAGCGGCAAATAGATTCCCTCATCTCTAGCGATGACACTTCAAATTTAACTTTTTGGTGTCTCATTTCTCTTGATCATCTTTGAAATCATTCTACACCTTGACTAGTGTCTACCCGAGGTAAATTCAGTTGATTGGACATAATTTGGAAAGACACAAGCCTGTCTATATAAAGGTTTCACAGCTGACAATGCATATGAGAGCAAAAACCAAGCCATGAGGAAGAAAGAAATTCGTAGAGAGTTCAGAGGCATGATTGTGTGGAGAAACAGATCTGCAGAAGGGTACATTTTTGTTGCACTGAAAGTTCCCAAGAGCACAGTGATCTCAATAATTCTTATGTGGAAGAATCCTGGAACAACTAGAACTCTTCCTGGAGCTGGCCTCCCTACCAAACTAAGTAATCGGGGGAGCAGGGCCTGTGTAAGATAGTTGACCAAGAACTCAATGGTCACTTTGGCTGAGCTCCAAATCTGTGTGCAGATAGGAGAAACATCCAGGACGTCAACCATCACTGGTGTGGCCAGAAAGAAGCTTTTCCTTGGTAAAAGGTTGAATTTTTTTGCCTCAATTATAAGCATGATGCCTGGAGGAAACCAGACACTGCTCATCATGGAGGTGCAAATATTCTGCTTTCAGGGTGTATTTCAGCAGCTTTGACAGGGATACAGGGATACTGGTCGGTGTTGAGGGAAAATTAAATGGAGCAAAGTACAGAGATATTCTTAATGAAAACCTGACCCATTGCACTCTGGATCTCAGACTGGACTGAAGGTTTACCTTCCAACAAGACAATGTCCCACTCTAAGCACATAGCCAAGACAACACTGGAGTGGCTTAGGGACAACTGTGAATGTATTTAAGTCACTCAGTCAGAGTAATGACTTGAACTTGAAGAGACCTGAGGTCTTGAAGAGACCTGAGAATGGCTGTCCACCAATGGTCCCTATCCAGCCTGACAGAGCCCAAGAGGATCTGCACAAAAGAATGGAAGAAAATCACCAAAATCCAGATATACAAACCTTGTGGCATCATACCCAAGAAGACTGGAGGCTGTAATCACTGCCAAAGGTGCTTCATATACTGTAAGTACTGAGTAAAGGGTGTGAATATTTATGTCAATGTAATATTTTACTTTTTCCTTTTCAATAAAATAGCAAAGATTTTGATTCTATTTCCACTTTGTCTTATAGGGTATTGAAAACAGAATGATGAGGAAAAACTTGAATTTACATAGCAAAAAGTGAAAGGGTCTAAAGACTTTCTGAATAAATTAAAAAGCAAGGTTTACCTGCTTTTGCATATAATCTTAAATTAAAGATGCAATTTGATTCACAAATTGGTATCTTACCTCTTTGATGAAGTTCATAAAGCGGTTGCCAAACCTCCAAGCTTTATGTCGATGGCATTGTAGTGAGTTGACTGTCATTTGGGGTGCCCTCTGATAGCAAACAGATACAATATGAACCGCGTCGTATGTCAGAGCAGCATCTGTCTAAAATAAAGGGGAATGGCATTGGGATTGACAAGAATCTTACCACCATACAGCTTTATGATATGAAGTGCTGAATGAAAAAACACAAAAATATGTAGCATAATTGGCCACTATGTCAAGTCTCCCTTCCTCTCTTTAGTGTTTTCTCTGTAATAGCCTCAGTGCTATAGTGTGCTGTATGAGCGATAACTCTGGGGCAAGACCGCAGTGGTTTGCCAAAAATTGCTGCAGTTTCTGGGCAAGTACAGATGAAAGCACATCCTCTTTATTTTGCTTCATATGAACTTGACAAGAAACCTCCAAAGCATCAATTATCACAAAACACAAGGAATTTCGGCTTTGCAGCAAATAAAATTTTCCCTGAAATTTGGATCGAATTCCACTTCAGACACTTCAATTCACTCAACACTAGTTGTCATGTACTATATGATCCAAAAAGAGAGGCAGGACAGCACACCAAGTGTACTGAGTGGTGGGTGCACATCCCAAGAGGGTTGGTGAATTCCCTTTATACGGTCAAGCATGGAAAAACAAAATAGGAAGAGACAGCACATCCTTCGTGGAAACTCTGCATCCGGAATAAAGTTTCCACAAAGAACGTGCTGTCTCATCCTATTTGGTTTTTCCATGTACTATATGATGTCTGATTCAAATTTTTTACATCAATCATGGGATAACCCCTTTGACATATAACCTTTATAGTTTTTTATTTTTTCCTTTTTGTGTTGATCTAAATTGTATTGATTATTGAGGGAATTCAGTAATCTCCTGGATCATGCATTTTGATATTTGTGACTAATGCTATTGGTAATATTAAAAAGCAGCTGAATTAAGTGACAAAAAGTTAATTTCCAGAGAAAACAAGCTCAATTATTGGAAGATAAATACTATTTCAAAAAAGCAAAATTAGAATCAGACTTAGTGTCATTTCTGAACCTGCTCCAGAACTGCCGCAGTACATTGGCCCAATGACCTGGAACCTCTGAAGCTGCAAATGTATCAACCATGTGTATGCGTGTATGTGACCTCCGTACTGCAGGAGCAGATGATGAACAGCACTGGAGGCTAGTGGCATCTGGACTCTAAAGAGGTTGTGATTGGAGGTGGAGCTCACTCCAGAGATACAACCACAGGCTATGCAGAAAATTTCATGTCTGGAATTCTCCAAGTGAAAAAAGAAAGTTGTAAAATACATAGGGTCATAGAAGAATGTAAGTAAAAATAGCTGCAGATATATGATTGGATGGCAATAATGTCTAACAGAGGTAACGATGTTAAAGAGAAGCAGCTCCAATTATTACATGACACCCTTAAAACCAAATAGAAGATTTAGAAAAAAGTTCAATTTAAACCTTTTGAAATGGAAGGATGTACAGAATGTCCAAATATGTTATTCACAATATTGAAGAAAAAAAGCAATATGTGTGTATTAAATAGCTCATTACATTGTGTACTGTATTATGTTTTTTTTTTTTTTTTTTAATTTTCTCACTTAAAGGGAATCTTTAAATGTTTGCCTATGTAACTAATAATAAGGTTTTGTTGTGCGCTCAGACATGGTTTGAAACAAACCTTTGGTATCCTTCTGTGCATTTGTGATTGAAAGAAAAATAAGTTTCTTCTAAAGGCAAATTAGCCACAAAGTGCCCAGCAGTGTTTTCCCCACCTTCCAAAGATCACCAGCCTGCCTCTTCAGAGAGCCAAGTACATCTCCTGTGTGCTTATATCTCTTATATCTCCTGCAAGCCACATTAAGTACATTTAGTGAGGCCAATGCCCGCCCCTATGTACTGAGGTGCGCAGGCTCAGGCAGTGAGCGGAGAACCAATGTCTGCGGTAGAGGGGTATTGCTGACAGATTATCTTTTAAAGGGGTTATGCCATGATTGATATAAAAAAATGGAAATCAGATATTATATAGTACATGATAATCTCTTTCTAACAAAGCTAGAACCAGCCCTGTACCTCACATGGATCCAGAGACATCCCCATTCATTTCTCTGCTAGATTTATTTCAAGCTGGCAGTTTAGGAGGAGTGTTCTTTCTCAGGGAAAATTCCTTTCTACTACAGTTCTCTTATTATTGTCACAGCTTCTAATGGAAAATGGTGTCAGTTAAAGTATGAAACTGAGCATGTTCGACCACCACAGTAAGTGGATGTGCACATACTATACAGATTAAACACCAGGGGTTTTGACAATATCTCCGAGCTGGAGCACTTTTGTAACACAAAGTAAATTACAACATTAACAAGTTTTTCATGCTGTATTATAGTAAAATAACATTTCATCCTGACACAACCCCTTTAAAATAAATCTACCAACATGTTTCCTTGAAATTAAGGAGTGCGCCGTCAGTGCCCGTGCCGCATTCGGATTGTGGGGTTGAATGGGGTCCGCGATTCGCTTCCGACGGTCTGCACCACAAAAAAGTAATGCATGCACTACTTTTTTGTGGTGCTGAGGCACGGCCAGAAACATCACAGAAGCACTTCGTAGTGATTCCATGGTGTTCCGATCCGTGCCTTCATTCCGTGATGCGGGGTGCACATGGCCGGTGCCCGAAATACGGCCACAGACGGGCAACGGCCGTGTGCATGAGCCCTAAGGGTTACTGACAATATTAAAGCAACTACAGTGCCCTGACTTTTTTACTATTGTGTTGTAGATAGGTAGATAGTAGACTGATAGATAGATAGATAGATAGATAGATAGATAGATAGATAGATATAAAGCAAAAAACAAGTCTCAGCAGCACTGAATGAGGAAAAACGAGGTGCACGCCAAACAGACCAGACCAAGGTCCCAGCATATAAAAAAGAAAAAAGAGGCAGCACTCTCCAATAAAAAAGTGAAAAAATGAAAGTCTTTATTTACTCATGTGGGATTGTGACGTTTCGGCCCAGACTGAGCTGGCTTGAGAAAGGCTCAGTCTGGGCCGAAACGTCGCAATCCCACATGGGTAAATAAAGACTTTCATTTTTTCACTTTTTTATTGGAGAGTGCTGCCTCTTTTTTCTTTTTTAGATAGATAGATAGATATGATGCAAAAGCTACAATTCTGCTTTGTATGGCCTTAGAGCATTTAATATTGCAAAACCAATAATTCCTAATATTTACGGGGACATTAACAAAATTATAGAGATAAATAATGTCTTCCTCCATGCCTGTTCTCTAAAGCTCCCTCTATCTTCCTATAATAAGCAGAAAATAAATAAAATCAATATCAAATAAACGTCAATGTCTACTTTCCTTTATGGCTCACAGGACTTGGCAGAAAATAAACCCTAAACTGTATAATCAGTCTATAATACAATGTAATGAATATGTGCCCCATTCCAAACGTAACACTAGTGATGAGAAATAATGAAACATATACAGTATAAGAAAGAAACCATAGTTAACACGGAATGCTTGCCCTAGGACACTTTTAAAATATATGGAATCACCCCCTTTATTACATGGTTGTTCTAGCTTTCCCAGAAAAAAAGCTAGATAATAGATTTGTCAAAGCAATTGTCACAGGGGACTACATGTCCACAGGCATACAAGTAATTGTCCTACATGTTTATTCCAGACGGAGCTGGAAGGTTTTTTATGGTTTGCAAAACTAAAAAAATTGTATTGCATATTTTATAATACAAACTTTATTCATGGAAGCCTTGCCAGTTAGGGTTAGGAAAGAACATAGACAACCTCTGATATATATTAAATTTATACATAACATGGGAGTTTCTGTGACTTTTTTTTTTTAGAAAAAAAAAAAAACTTGTAAATGAGTCTCATGCAAGTCAAATGATACAAGGTGTAAATTCTGACTGCTTAAAAGAATAATGCATCACAAGCTGCTGTGGTGACCTAAGGGTGATGTCACTTTTGGATCTACTTTTATATTCCACCTTATATATCTGTCACCTTTAAGTAATTTACTATAGGCTAGTGACTCTGTTGTCCGTACCGTCATTACTCCATCCAGAAGACCAGTCTCCGGCTTCGGTGGGGCTTGTAGACGTTCCATTGACCACTTATCTACTATGGTGCTGACATAAGGGTTATCCACATTCAGAATCCGGAAACCAGTTAAGTTCACTCCAGAGTAACGATATGGTTCAAGGTCCAGTGCGTAGAGGTCCTGGAACATAAAACACATTGTTAAAAACATACCATTAAAGTTATTCATCCTGTTTTTGTATGACTTTTGCTAACAGTTGATATATGAAAAGCTAGTCATTTTGACAGAGGCTGAACCAATGTTTTATATAACAAAAGCCTTTTAATTAAAATGTAATATAGTGTAAAAATTGAGCTACAGACACCCAGAAATGGAGATGGATGATGGATATTACATGTGCATATATGAATTTGAATATATTTGGAACCACTATTTCACTACTAGCAGTTATTTATATACACACATGGGCAGAATAGCTGGTACCGTTCCGTTAAAGAAAGAAAAACCCACAATAATCACTGAAATAACTTAAAAAAGAGAAATCTAATAATAAATATTTACTGAAAATTAACTAATGAAAATCAGATATTGTTTTTGAATTGTGGTTAACCCCTTCAACCGACAGCCAGTTTGGACCAAATGCCGGAGCCCCATTTTTCAAATCTGACATGTCTCACTTTATGTGGTGATAACTTTAGAACGCTTTTACTTATCCGGGCCATTCTGAGATTGTTTTCTCGTCACATATTGTACTTCATGACAGTGGTAAATTTGAGTCAAAATATTTCATTCTTATTTATAAAAAAATACCAAATTTACCAAAAATTTAGAAAAATTTCCAAATTTCCAAATGTCAATTTCTCTACTTTTAAAATACATAGTAATACTTCCAAAAATAGTTATTACTTTACATTCCCTATGTGTCTTCTTCAGGTTTGGATCATTTTGAAAATTACATTTTATTTTTTTGGGACGTTAGAAGGCTTAGAAATTTAGAAGCAAATCTTGACATTTTTCACAAAATTTCCAAAACCCACTTTTTAAGAACCAGTTCAGGTCTGAAGTCACTTTGTGAGACTTTCATCATAGAAACCACCCAAAAATGACCCCATTTTAGAAACTACACCCCTCAAGGTATTCAAAACTGATTTTACAAACGTTATTAACCCTTTAGGTGTTCCACAAGAATTAAAGAAAAATGTAGCCAAAATTTCCAAATTTCACTTTTTTGGCAGATTTTCCATTTAAATCATTTTAGTCCGAGAATAAAGCAAGGGTTAACTGCCAAACAAAACTCAATAATTATTACCCTGATTCTGTAGTTTACAGAAATGCCCCATTTGTCATCGTAAACTGCTGTACAGGCACACGGCACGGCGCAGAAGGAAAGGAATGCCAGGGCAGATTTCACTGGAAAAAGTTTAAGTTTCCATGTCAGATTTGATGCACCCCTAGAGTAGGAAACTCCAAAAAACTGACCCCATTTTGGAAACTACGGGATAAGTTGGCAGTTTTGTTAGTACTATTCTAGGGTACATGCGATTTTTGGTACCTTTATATTACACTTTTTGTGAGGCAAGGTAACAAAAACTAGCAGTTTTGGCATAGTTTTTATTTTTTGTTATTTACAACATTCATCTGACAGGTTATATCGTGTGATATTTTTATAGAGCAGGTCGTTACGGACGCGGCAATATCAATTATGTATACTTTTTTTTTATTTATTTAAGTTTTACACAGTATTTTTGAAGCACAAAAAAAAATCATGTTTTAATGTCTCCATAGTCAGAGAGCTGTAGTTTTTTTATTTTTTGGACGATTGTCTCAGGTAGGGGCTCATTTTTTGCAGGACGAGATGACGGTTAGATTAGTACTATTTTTTGGGGCATATGCTTTTTTGATCGCTTGGTATTACATTTTTTGTGAAGAAATGTGACAAAAAATGGCTTTTTTTAGACAGTTTTTATTTTTTATTTTTTACGGTGTTCACCTGAGGGGAGAGATCATGTGATATTTTTGTAGAGCAGGTTGTTACGGACGTGTCGATACCTAACATGTATACTTATTTTTATTTATTTAAGTTTTACACAATAATATCATTTTTGAAACAAAAAAAATCATGTTTTAGTATCTCCATAGTCAGAGAGCTGTAGTTTTTTTATTTTTTGGGCGATTGTCTCAGGTAGGGGCTCATTTTTTGCGGGACGAGATGACGGTTTGATTGGTACCATTTTGGGGTAAATACGCCTTTTTGATCGCCTGCTAATACACTTTTTGTGTGGCAAGGTGATAGAAAATGGCTGTTTTGGTATAGTTTTTTTTTTTTTTTAAATTTTTGCGTACAGCTGGCGGGGTGGACCATGTGACGCTTTTATAGAGCCCGTCGATACGGACGCGGCGATACCTAATATGTGTACTTTTTCTTTTTTTTTTACTTTATTTGGGGAAAAAGGGCGCTTTTTTAACTTTTTTTAAACTTTATTTTTTTACTTTTTTACACTTTTTTTTACTTTCTTTTCACACTTTTCTTTTTTACTTTTTACATTTTTTTTAAACTTTATCAAGACCCATTTGGATCTTGAAGATCCAGTGGGCTTGATGGCTATACAGTGCATTGCAATAGCCATCTATTGCAATGCACTGTATCAGTGCTACACTAAGGCTGATCAGACCCTGAGGGTCTAATCAGCCTTAGCTACATGGCAACCAGGACGCTTTTTGTAAAGCGTCTGGTTGCCATGGTAACCATCGGGCCGTTGCCATTGCAGCAGCGGCCGCCCGATGGTATAGAGAGGGAGCTCCCTCCCTCTTAACCCCATGGATGCTGCGGGCGGCTACTGACCGCAGCATCTATGGGGTTAAACAGCTGAAATCGGTGCCAGCACCGATTTCAGCTGTTAGCAGCAGAGTGTGAGCTGTAATTACAGCTCACACTCTCTGCTGATGGCAGCGGCTCCGATCCTGAGCCGCTGCCATCATACAATACAAAGCAGGAGGGGGGGCAACGGAGGCACCAGGGGGGCACTACAAGGAGGGGGCACTACAAGGGGGGGCACTACAAGAAGGGGGCTATGTGGGGGCACAGAGGACTTACCTGGTTTCAGGCTGCGATCTCTCTCCAGAGTGGAGATCGCAGCCTGAAACCGGCATTTTAATACTGAAGCGCTCCGATTGGTTAGTCTGCAGAGACTAACCAATCGGAGCGCTTGCTGGCAAGGGACCACTCTGATTGGTCCCTTGCCGGCTTCCCCGACGTCTCTGCTCTCCGGGAGAGCGGAGACTCCGGGGCTGTGACACTTTATAGTGTCACAGTCCCGGTAAGCAGTTTGGACGTAACTGCACGTCCAAATGCAGCAACTTACTTGCACTTTGGACGTACAGTTACGTCCAAATGCGCCAAAGGGTTAAACAGAATAATAAAAAAACACAACAATGAAACTGGATAAAAATAATGGTATCCCTAGAAAAGATTGAAAATAATATCACCATAGACGCATGTTAAACTAAGGTGTGTCCTGTAATTAGCATCACAAGTGTCTTTAAACTTGTAATCGGCTAGTCTGCCTATTTACAGTAAAGGATAGAATGTAGTTACTGTGCTGTTTGGTAATATTTGTGTACTACACTGAACTTGGGCCAAATAAATCTAAGGAGAAAGTTGTCTCAGGAGATTAGAAAGAAAATTATAGACAAACATGTTAAAGGAATGAGCATCTCCATATAATTTGATGTTACTATCATTGCAAATATTATTTAGAAGCTTAAAGGCTACGGGACTGTAATCAACCTCCCTGGACGTGGTACCCAAAGAGCCCAGAATAACTGCCAAAGAGATTAGACGTAAATTCCAATGTCAATGTACTTCAGTCTCAGGTCATATCATTTGTTGCTATCTTAGCCAAAATGAACTTAATGGAAGACTACCAAGGAAGAAATCACTGTTGAAAGCAAATCATAAAAAAGCAAGACTGGAATTTGCCAAAATGCATATTGACAAGCCACAATAGGAGACTAGACAGATAAGACAAAAGTTTAGCTTTTTGGCAAGTCACATCAAAGCTATGTTCACAGATGCAAAAAAATGCATTTAAAAAAATACATTGTATCTACTGTGAAACATGGAAAAGGCCTGGTCATGTTTTGGGGTTACTCAAAACTATCATTCTGGAGAGAAATATGCTGTCCAGTATCAGAAAGCTTGGTCTCAGTCACAGATCATGGGTCCTACAACAGGATAATGACCCAAAACACAGCTAAAATCATCCAAGGATGATTGGACTGGACTATTCTGAAGTGGCCTTCTATGATCCCTGATCTAAATTCTATTGAACATCTGTGAATCATGCAGTCTGGTGAAGGCACTCTTCAAACCTAAGACAGCTGGAGAAGTTTGCTCATGAAGAGTGGGCTGAAATACCTGTGGACAATAGCAGAAGTCTTATTAAAAGATAAAGAAATCACTTGATTGTAGTGATTGCCTCAAAAGGTTTTGCAACAAAATATTATGGCATCTGGTTTTAACTCTAATAATTTAAAAAGGGAAATACCATTAGGTTCATAGTAGGGAGGGATTCTGGACCATATGGAGGGATCCACTTGGAATTGTGGTCATCCCTGTTATGAATCCTTCAATGTTATTGCTTTTAGGAAGGTTTTCCCGCCTAAATGCTGTGTACCATCTCTGGTACCATTACACAGGAAGACAGGGGCTGTTGCATACATGCTTTGGATCCCTCAGTCCCTGCCAGGGGGAGTCGGAACACACTTGGATGACCACGGGTTCTTAAGGGTTAAAAGTCAGCAACCGGCATTACCGCCGGTCGTGGACATTAGTGCTGGGTGTCTGCACTTTAAAACAGCAGACACCAGAAGGCTAAGGCCAATGTCCTTTTTCAAACAATAAAGTCTTTAGGGGTGATGCAAATGGTGAGTATCCCAAAGAAAGAAAACAAAATAAGAATCTCAACATATGCTAAAAGGGGAAAAGGAATTTTAAAGCTAGCAAACATGACAAAAATCTGTGGCAAGTACCTTGTCCCATATGTATCAGAGAGCTGATACATGTCTGATGCTGCTTGATATGGCTGAAGGTTGCAAATAGAGATGAGCGAATCATGCAAAATTTTATTTGCCGAACTTTTCCTAAGATTTATATATTCGACAAATAGATTTGTTGAATTTGCGTACAAAATATACGTAATTATATGGCTTTTAGCGAACATTCGCGCACTAATAACGAACGTTCAGGTAAAAAGGTACACAACCTCTTTGAACACGTACGCATAAGCGTACAAATTGCGTATGAAAATGACGGGCTTTGCTGGAGAGGAATGGTGGAGCAGGAGGAACGCTCTGAGTCTTACCCCTGGCTTCATATGGATACGGTATCAGCTGATGACACGAGAACATCTGGCTGAGACTGAGATGAGCGTGCCATCCATTCCACTACCTCATCCTCTTTCTCTTCCACTACACTTACTCTTCCACTCCACTACACACTGGAACAACGGCCAAGTATTGTGAATACTACTAGTAGATGCTCCAGCTACAGGTCCTTTGGCACTTCTGCCCTGTGCCACCTTCTCCTTTTTTTTGGGCTTGCGGTCTTGCTGGAACTGGACCCCTTTGGCTTATCCATTCCAGACATTTTTCAATTCACTCTGTGGCCCTGCAGCTGGTCTTTGTCCCTGCCTCTCTCTATCTCTCCCTCTCTCTCCCTGCCTGATTAATTACTAGCCCTGAACTGGCCCTTCACTTGCCCTGCAGTATCCCTGATATGTGTAATATGGATTCCCAGAGCAATTAAACCCCAATTTTCACAAAACAGGTCTCAGAGTCTCAGACCTTCACACACAGTGCTTCTGCTCGTCTCAGCAGTCGCAGCAGAAGTGATGCGTCACTGGCTTACTGAGCCTGAGCCAATCAGAGCAAGCCCTGCCCACTTTCCTCCCGGGCTTTTGCGCACGATAAACAAACTAACAGTAAAATTTTGCTAATTAATTGAATTCGTACACAACAGCGTATAGAGTAACTTATACGTAGCAATAGCGTATAATTTATAGGACAATTACGTAGTAAATGCGTACAAAGCCGAAGCGAATCACCTACAGTAATATTCGTATTCGTATTGCAGCTAAAAATTTCCATAGATTCGCTCATCTCTAGTTGCAACAAATGGGTGTTACCATATCCCTTACCAATGAGACATGTCCCTGCATCCTTTGTCCAATCATTACTGGTAGTATCAGAAAGTGTACGGGCACACCTACTCAAAAGGGAATTAGTAAGTCCTAGTTGTCTATACATTCATACATTTCCAGGAACAGTAACAGAGGAATATCACAATACAGAGTTCTAAGGACAGATGTTCTAGAATTAGCATTTCACTGTGAATAAAAACAGGATAGCTAAAATCTCCACTTAAAGTCAACAATCTTTCTAAAAAAGAATGCAGTGGAATTTTAAAAAAGCCAATGAACTGAACAAAAAAGCAACAAACATTAAAGACCTACCTCCTCAAACAAATACAAAACATAAAATATATTGAAAATGTAAAAATAAAGCCTCATTGAGATACTTCAGTATAAGATAAGGAAGTTAGGGCACCAAGATTGGTGGAAAATACAAGATCCACTATTCTAGGTACAACTTTCTGTAATGATTACCGTATTTTTCGCCCTATAAGACGCACTTTTGTTCCCCCAAAAGTAGGGGGGAAAATGCTGTGCGTCTTATAGGGCGAATACAAGTGAGCGCTTCCATAAGGAAGCGCTCACTTGTACGTAGGGACCCCCATCAGACCTCAGATCAGCCCACCCAGCCACTGATAAAGACCATACTTACCTGTTCTGCGCTGCCGCTGCCGTCCGGTCCCACGCTCCGCGCTCTTCTCTCTTCCCTGCCGGCACGCACTATGACCTGACGCTGCGGCGTCAGGTCATAGTGCGTGCCGGCAGGGAAGAGAGAGGAGCGCGGAGCGTGGGACCGGACGGCAGCGGCAGCGCAGAACAGGTACGGTAAGTATGGTCTTTATCAGTGGCTGGGTGGGCTGATCTGAGGTCTGATAGGGGCACAAGACGCTAATCTGAGGTCTGATGGGGGCACATTCTGCTGATCTGAGGTCTGATGGGGGCATGATATGAGGTCTGATGGGGGCATGATATGAGGTCTGATGGGGGCACATTCTGCTGATGTGAGGTCTTATGGGGGCACATTCTGCTGATTTGAGGTATGATGGGGGCACATTCTGCTGATCTGAGGTATGATGGGGGCACATTCTGCTGATCTGAGGTCTGATGGGGGCACATTCTGCTGATCTGAGGTCTGATGGGGGCACATTCTGCTGATCTGAGGTCTGATGGGGGCACATTCTGCTGATCTGAGGTCTGATGGGGGCACATTCTGCTGATCTGAGGTCTGATGGGGGCACATTCTGCTGATCTGAGGTCTGGTGGGGGCACAGTGAGATGGTATGGGGGCACAGGGGGCTGATATGGGGGTCTGATGTGATGTCCTTAAATTTATGGGCAGTCTGATAAGAGGATCTGATGAAAAATATTTTTTTCTTATTTTCCTACACTAAAACCTAGGTGCGTCTTATGGGCCGGTGCGTCTTATAGGGCGAAAAATACGGTAGTTTCTTCATATGCCTTTATAGAAAACAGAAAAAAAAGGAACTGCAAAGTCCCTCTTCCCCATTACAAAGGGTTAAATTAGAACATTCTTGCTATCTGAGTTAGCTGAGCAGGAATCTCCTGGCATTTCCAACATGTTGAGAAGAAACCAAGATCAGCAGTGGCAATGGATGTCTTATATAGAGTATGACTTCATTATTTTTAAGTCACTGTGAGTGATATATTAAAAATTATTACAGTACCTTGGAGAATCCCTTTCAAAGGCAGACATTTTTAAGACTAAAAAAATGCCCTATAAGGGAATATTCATCCTTGAACATCATTTTGGTGTGATTTTTAGTCTAAATAGGTAAAAAAAAAATTCTGTACTGATTAATATTTATATTTATAGCCCAAAGTGTTAAATTTTTCTAATACATAGCTCCTGCATAGAACTTAGATGTAAAACACTACATTTTGGTTGCCTGCAGTCACCACTATAGGAAGAATGGGAGATTTTGTACATAGAACTGAATAATAAAACATTATATGATGGTAACATGTAGAGATGAGCAAATCGATTCGTCGATTCGTTGATTCGTATTGAAACTTGGAAATTTTCAATTCCGAATATTAGGTGACTCACTTCGGATTTGTACACATTCAACATGTAGTTGTCCTATAAATTATACGCTATTGCTACGTATAAGTTACTGTATATGCTGTTGCGTACGAATTCAATTCATTAGCGAACTTTTACTGTTAGTTCGCTTATCGTGCGCAAAAGCCCGGGAAGAAAGCAGTCACCTGTCCTAGTGGGCAGAGCTTGCTCTGATGAGCAGAAGCACTGTGTGTGAAGTTCTGAGACCTGTTTTGTGAAAATTTGAAGTAATAGCTCTGGGAATCCATATTACACATATCAGGGATACTGCAGGGCAATTGCAGGGCCAGTTCAGGGCTAGTATTTAATCAAGCAGGGAGAGAGAGACAGGAAGAGATAGGGAGAGACAGGGAGATACAGGGAGATACAGGGAGATACAGGGACAAAGACCAGCTGCAGGGCCACAGAGTGAATTGAAAAATGTCTGGAATGGATAAGCAAAAGGGATCCTGTTCCAGCCAGACTTTGAGCTCTAAAAAAAGGAGAAGGTGGCACGGGGCAGCAGTGCCAAAGGACCTGTAGCCGGAGCATCTACTAGTAGTATTCGCAATACTTGGCCGTTGTTCCACCAGGCTAACCCACCGAGGCGCAAAATTGTAGTGGAGGAGAAAGTACATGAGGTAGTGGAGTGGATGGCACGCTCATCTCAGTCTCAGCCAGATGATCTGCTGTCATCTGCTGATACAGTATCCATATGTAGCCAGGGGTCAACTTGTCCTGCTCCACCATTCCACTCAAGCAAACCCCGTCATTTTCTGTCACCTTTCGGGCTTCAGTGTTCCCTCCTAGTGGTGTCCCTTTTGCAATTTCTAAAAAAAAAGCCACAAAGCCCACCTTATAATCTGGCGGTTATAGAGGACAGCCCCCTGAGGATTTCTCAGAGAGCAATCAGAGTTTGGACTGCCCGGAATTGTTGGTTGGTGGGGAACAGCCTAATTTGCATTCTGAAAAAATGGGTTGTGGAGGAGTCTGATGATGAATCTGATGTGTTAGACCGGAGGACCTGGGAAGCAGATCAGGCTGGTGAGGAGGATTTGAGCTCAGAGGAGGAGGGTGGTACTAGTAGTGGCAGCAACAGAGGGCAGAGGCAAGACCCCAAATATAGTGGGGCCGGCACCAGGGTGTAAGCGTGCAAGGGCTACAAGCTTGGCCAGCTGTGGAGGGCACACGTCAGGTGTGTGGAAGTATTTTACCACTCTGCCGGGAGATAGCAGTATGGCCACATGTAATTTGTGTAAACAGAAATTGAGCCGTGGAAAAGCCACAAATGTTGGGACCACTGCTTTGTGGAACCATTTGAAGTGGCATCATGACGGCAATTTAGAGCAGCCCATTAATACTAAAGAGCTGGTTACTTCTCCCGGGGTCCTTTCTGTCAGGCAGGCCGCATCCAGGGCCATGGCTCAGCCCGCATCCCGGGGTGTAACTAGTACATCCACCTCATCATCGCCGAGTGCATGATTGTCTCTACCTCCTCTCATTCGGCAGCCGTCCATTGCCGAGTGCGTGGCCAGGAAGCAGTTTTACGCCACAAGTAATCCGACAGTGCGTAAACTGAATGGTCACCTGACAAAGTTGCTGGCTGTGCAGTCTCTGCCGTACCAGTTGGTTGACTGTTCAGCTTTTAGGGAGCTAATGGCTTGCGCTCAGCCACGCTGGCAGGTCCCTAGCCGGCATTACTTCTCCAACAAAGCTATCCCCGCCCTTTACTCCCACATGGCTGACAATATTGCACACTCCCTGCAGCTGTCTCTCTGCAGCACGGTGCACGTCACAGTGGACACCTGGAGCAGTGCTTACAGCCAGGGTCAATACATGTCCTTTACTGCCCACTGGCTGAATGTATTTAGTGGCAGCGAGGCAGGAACCACCCAGCAACCCGGTCAATTGCTGTTTGCACCTCTACGTGCTTTCCAGCCAGGATTGCAGCAAACCACCCAACAACTATCCGCTTCCAGCTCCACGGGCAGTCCGCCTGCTGGAGCGTTAGGGCAGTGAGTTACCACCGCTCCTTCATATCACATGTGCCAGGTGAAACGCTGCCATGCAGTATTAGACTTAGTTTGTCTTGGCAGTAGCAGCCACATAGGCCAGCGCTTGCTGCATTACATGAAGCAGCAAATAGCGCGCTGGCTGACTCCACAGCAGCTGGAAGTGGGCAAGATAGTGAGTGACAATGGGAACAAATATAGTGGCAACGCTGAACCTGGGTCAATTCTCGCATGCTCCCAGTATGGCACATGTCCCAAATCTAGTGGTGCAAAGATTTCTAAAAACATTCACTGGCCTGCACACAGTGCTGGCAAAGTCGCGGAAGCTGCTTTGCACTCATTTCAGCCATTCATATGTATCTCGCTACGCTCTGGTGGAACTGCAGCGTTAAAACGGTCTTCCACCACACTGCTTAATAGGTGATGTGCTGACCTGGTGGAATTCCACTCTTCATATGTTGCAGCGACTCCTAGAGCAGCATAGAGCAGTGAATGATTTTGTCCAGCAGCAGCCAGAATCTTCCACCATATGGAGCAGGTGCGGCTTTGATTTCCGGCAGTGGAGGCTGGTCTGAGATGCCTGCACTGTTCTAAGGTCCTTAGAAGAAGCCACAAAATTGGTCAGTCGGGACAGCTGCGGTATGAACGACATAATTTCAATAATATTTGTGCTGGAAAAGACACTCACGCTTATGCAGCAGGGGGCAATGGGGGAAGAAAATCCTGGCCATTTGTCATCCACCTTCTGCCACAACCAGCAGCAGCCAGTTAAGCCTAATTAGTATGATTCAGGAATTTTTTTCTTCAGTCTCCCAACCGCTTCAGCCAAGTGAGCAGGCCCAGATCACCCGCCTGAATGAGCAGGTTCAGGCGTACCTGCAGTCTTGCTCACAAAGCCTCTTCTCAGACCCCCTTGACTTCTGGGCAGGCAGATTACAACAGTGGCCGAAACTGTTCCACTATGCACTAGGGCTTCTTTCATGCCCAGCCTCAAGTGTTATGTCAGAGAGGGTCTTTAGTGCCGCTGGGGGGTGGTGACACCCAAAAGGACAAATCTGTCACCGGGTAGTGTTAAAAAAAAAATACCTTTATTAAAAAGGAATAAAGGCTGGATTACATCTGAATTTCATACTCCTCTTGCTGATGCTGGTGGTGATTAGATCAGGGATCAGGCCTTGCAGGGCAGAATAGTCTGAGTGTCTTCGCACTGTTGCTGTCAGCCGGGCCATAATTTTACAGCCAAATGTCTTATTTCATGTCATGGGTTATGCGAACCCGAAGTCTCCAAAACCCTATTTCAAAACCAAACACTGTTGTCTACCTCCTCCTCCGTTTTCTACGCTTAGTAGTAGAAGCTGTTGTTAGTTAACGTTACTAATAGTTCTATTTATTATTGTTAAGTTTGTTTTGGAGCCTCAGCATTTATTCCCCCCCGCCTAAAAAAATAAAAAATAATATATATATATATATATATATATATATATATATATATATATATGTGTTATATGTATTTAAAAAAATAATAATAAAAAAATAAAAAAAAATTTACACTGCCTCTGCCTCCCGGACATTAGCGGACATTGTTATACACCACCGCAGTCTGCCATAAAAAGCTCGTATATCATTTTCACTGCCTATGTGAAATGCACAGGCTTGTTCCCCAAACAAGCCAATCCTTTTTTATTTTTCTGTCTGTCAATTGTAATCAGTGAACAGGAGTGTGTGTAATGTAGTAATACTTCGGCCGGCAGACACCGCTGTGTTCATTAATATGGGAAAATGGCCGTGGGAAAAAAACTCTGTCTTCTTCACCGTATGTCAGGATCAGGAAGGTGTTAAAGATTTAACAAAACACTCAAAACACAGGTTTTTCAAGAATATTTTAGTAATAAATAAAAACTTCTTTTAATAAATAAATAATATAATAAACAAAAAAAGGAACAAAAAAATAAGATTACGCCGGCCTTTGCCGACGTCGGGCCATCATGTCCTGCAGCTCTTGCAGCTCCAGCTACAGGCCACAAATGAGCAGGGAGGCAGCGTGGAGCCTGGCCCAAGGCGCTGTAATCCAGCCTCCACTTCGAAGTCAGTGGTGATGTCTGTGGGGGTGGAAACAGTTATGTACTTAGTTTGTATGATCGAGTTACAGTGGTTGTCTCACAAAAAAAATCTAAACTTTAATGTACTGGAGCGACTTATTCTGTGACATGTATTCTGTACTGACTGAGCCTTTTGTAGTACTTACTGGACACCCATACGGCGTGGTCTTCCCATGGTCCAGGGGAAAACTGCTCCCTGTCGGTTGGAGCTACCAAAGAT
The DNA here is from genome assembly GCA_900303285.1 of Rhinella marina. Taxonomy (NCBI): domain Eukaryota; kingdom Metazoa; phylum Chordata; class Amphibia; order Anura; family Bufonidae; genus Rhinella; species Rhinella marina. Next base: position 42,513 of record ONZH01002407.1, on the reverse strand, counting down.
AGAACATACATTTAGCTCATATTTTGAAGACAGAAGGACCACCCATTACACTTTTTTTTTTACCTACCTTCTACCTCTGGTAGCTGGGCTGGTGGTGTTGAGGGACAGGTGGGGTCCTCTCTCGCTGAGGTGGAGGACGGTGAGAGCGGCTCCTCTGAGGTGCAGCAGCTGTCAAAAATCATGAAATAATGGCCTAAGGCTACTTCTACACTAGCGGCAGCCCGGATCCGACGGGTGAAGGGTCCCTCCGGATCTGTGCTGCCGCAGGTATACGTGTGGGGCCGGAACTGCGCTCCGGCCCAAATTCACTGTAATGGGGGCGGGCCGCGGATCCAGCCGCAGCACGTTAACCCCTGCTGAGAGCAGCCGGAGTGAAAATACAACAGTTATTAAAAAATACAACAGATTGTTAGACTCTTTTTAATACTAGCACATACTACTATTAAGATATTATGGGTGTGAGAGGGGGGCCATATCATATTTTTTTCTTCTAAAAAGGTATTTATGGCAATAGATAACGCAATAACTTTCTTTATATTATTAACACGGTGCGGTAGGAATACTTTGGATATCGCCCACTGACAGTAGCTGCAGCATGGGCACGTCTTTGAGTCTGTGTGTAGGAGGAGGAAGCGCTAACCATGAAGGGGCATATAAGGGTACTTTCTTTCAAACTAGTGCATTTGCCTGACACAAACGGCAGAACGGCCAGCACCATTAACACTAATGACTAAAATACCTTCACTTAAGTTGTTTGGGTCGAGAGTTAGAGGTGTTGCCTAGCATGAAACAAAATTACTGCAGCGCACTACGCACGACCACGTTGTCCTTCTATACTTTTTTCATTATTGCTAGTGACTGCTGGTATATATACAATACAGTACACAAATTTTTTTACATGTTTTTACTTATCAAATATTTTGTTACTCACCCTGCCGTATCTCTGCGTGGATCTCATTAAGCTGCTCTGGGCATTTGAATTTCAGATCGGAACATTTCTGCTGGATCTGGCCCGGGGTCTGCACGGTGTGGAAATGATGGTGCAGGCCTTGGATCACCTGCTGGATCACCTCTTTCTTATGCTGGTTTGGATGGCGGTGTGTGCCATCGTAATCCTCTCTGTCCATTAGCCGGATCAGAAATTTCAGCTCTTCAGAGCTAAATGATGAGGATCGCCTGGATGCAGTTTTCGAATATTCGCTCTGCCTCTGAAGAGTGCACGCCGCGGCCTCTCGTCGTGCGTGCCTGCGTATTACGTAATCGCGTAGACAATAGTACGCTGAGGATTCGTACGCTATTTGTACGCTCATGCGTACGTCTTATAAGAAGTTGCGTACATTTTTTAAATGAACGTTCGTTATTAGTGCGCGAATGTTCGCTAATAGCACATAATAACGTATATTTTGTACGCAAATTCAACAAATCTATTCGTTGAATATACGAATCTCAGGAAAAGTTCGGCGAATGTTCGGCGAATAATTTTTTGAATGATTCGCTCATCTCTAGTAACATGCTTTCAGAACATTATGTATTTGGAGCTCTGTATCAGAAAAAATGGAGCACCAACCTGTATAAAGTCAGGAGAAATTAATCAAAATTAATCAATATGGTGATAGAAAGCATGTATACATTTTATAGGTCACCTTAGAACAAACAAAACATATTATTTGGGACAAGTTCAGTCATTTATTATACAGCAGCCTGAAATACATGTATATGTACTGTAACTGCATTTTTACTTTTAAATCTGAAGAGTGATTGTATCTTTATAGTGTTTAAAACCCAAGAGTAATCCACCATAGCAAAGCGTGTCTTGCTTGGCATGAAACCAACCGTGTAGGGTTGCCAGACAGAAAGTGGAAGGGTACAGCTAAGAAACACATCTTAATGCATTCTTTGGCTGAGATGGATGTCTGGCTATTGTGTTTAATCACACAAAGATCTGCTGTTTCAGGAAATCTGATGGCTGGGATAGGGACAGGAAACTGTTAACCTCTTCAGGGTACACTGTGATAGGAACCACAAGGCTTAAAAAATCTTAGTATCTTCAAGATGGACTTATTTTTTGGGTATACAATAAACTCTAGAAACAGAAAGCATGAAAACGCTTACTACATAGTAGTCCTATTCATCCTCTACTGACACTGAATGGGTTATATCTTGGTTTATACAATGTAATAAACAAAATACATCTAGCTCTCTAAGTTTGCTCTGCTGAGTTTGCTCCTTGTGGAGATTGATCCAATGCTTTCAAGGAAAAAGTAGGCCTAATAGTTTGAGAGAAGATGGTGGAAGAGATTTATCAAGACTGATGTTCCCATATGCCAGTCTTGATGCCCTGCTCGGAATGAAGATGCATCTATTTTATTAGAAGGTAGATGCCACCTCCATCATACCACTGCTGTGACCACAGCGGTGATTCAGTTGGGGGGGACAGAGAGGGGCCTCCCTTTCAGACACGCTGGCAGCAGGCATCTACTTGCCATAAGCTGTGGCAAACTGCATACACAGTGTTTCCTGGTAGTAGCGTAATTTGTCCTCCCTTTCTGTGAGAGGAAAACATTCCCTCAATTTGCCCTGATAGTGAGGGTCTAGAAGCAATCACTGATTAAGCAAGTGAGTCTACAGGTCTTCATTCTGGTGATGGTGCCCCATAAGACAGTTTTATTTTAATCCTGCAGATCTTGCACACCGCAATGGTTTTGTGTTACCGCCTTGTGGAGAAAAAGTGATATATGGCAGTTGTCAACAGGAAGACTATCTTGACTATCTGTCATAGGGCCTAGTGGGGATTTCTTGCCACTTCTAAGAAAAATTTGGATTTGAGTCTAAATTCTTTATCACTCCCAGGTGATACTACAGCAATAGACAGACATGCAAAACTGTCTATTGGTGTAGTAATCATGTATACCTGCTGCTGGTTTGAATATTATCCATACCCAATAATAATACTAATAAAAAATTGATTGGAAACATGTTTGTGAACATAAAGATAAAGGAAAACTGATTTAGGCATACATTTTTTATCCCTCACTTATAATTTTGTGTGCTGGCGTGTATATTGTTGTTGATCACCTATATGCTAGTTTAATTAAAATTAACAAGTCTAAAATAATGTAAATTCCAATCATGTGGGAATAGAATTAACGAAAATGGATGATGTAGGCCTGATGCTCAATTTCTCGTTATCACTCGCAGGTAGATTGCTGCCCTGTGCCTTGTAATAATCACATATATACAGTACAGACCAAAAGTTTGGACACACCTTCTCATTCAAAGAGTTTTCTATATTTTCATGACTATGGAAATTGTAGATTCACACTGAAGGCATCAAAACTATGAATTAACACATGTGGAATTATATACTTAACAAAAAAGTGTGAAACAACTGAAAATATGTCTTATATTCTAGGTTCTTCAAAGTAGCCACCGTTTGCTTTGATTACTGCTTTGCACACTCTTGGCATTCTCTTGATGAGCTTCAAGAGGTAGTCACCTGAAATGGTATTCCAACTGTCTTGAAGGAGTTAGCACTTGTTGGCCCTTTTGCCTTCACTCTGCGGTCCAGCTCACCCCAAACCATCTCGATTGGGTTCAGGTCTGGTGACTGTGGAGGCCAGGTCATCTGGCATAGCACCCCATCACTCTCCTTCTTGGTCAAATAGCCCTTACACAGCCTGAAGGTGTGTTTGGGGTCATTGTCCTGTTGATAAATAAATGATGGTCCAACTAAACGCAAACCGGATGGAATAGCATGCCGCTGCAAGATGCTGTGGTAGCCATGCTGGTTCAGTATTCCTTCAATTTTGAATAAATCCCCAACAGTGTCACCAGCAAAGCACCCCCACACCATCACACCTCCTCCTCCATGCTTCATGGTGGGAACCAGGCATGTAGAATCCATCTGTTCACCTTTTCTGTGTCGCACAAAAGACACGGTGGTTGGAACCAAAGATCTAAAATTTGGACTCATCAGACCAAAGCACAGATTTCCACTGGTCTAATGTCCATTCCTTGTGTTCTTTGGCCCAAACAAGTCTCTTCTGCTTGTTGCCTGTCCTTAGCAGTGGTTTCCTAGCAGCTATTTTACCATGAAGGCCTGCTACACACAGTCTCCTCTTAACAGTTGTTGTAGAGATGCTAGAACTCTGTGTGGCATTGACCTGGTCTTTAATCTGAGCTGCTGTTAACCTGCGATTTCTGAGGCTGGTGACTCAGATTAACTTATCCTCCGTAGCAGAGGTGACTCTTGGTCTTCCTTTCCTGGGGCGGTCCTCATGTGAGCCAGTTTCTTTGTAGTGCTTGATGGTTTTTGCGACTGCACTTATGGACACTTTCAAACTTTTCCCAATTTTTCGGACTGACTGACCTTCATTTCTTAAAGTAATGATGGCCACTCGTTTTTCTTTACTTAGCTGCTTTTTTTCTTGCCATAATACAAATTCTAACAGTCTATTCAGTAGGACTATCAGCTGTGTATCCACATGACTTCTGCCCAACACAACTCATGGTCCCAACCCCATTTATAAGGCAAGAAATCCCACTTATTAAACCTGACAGGGCACATCTGTGAAGTGAAAACCATTTCAGGTGACTACCTCTTGAAGCTCATCAAGAGAATGCCAAGAGTGTGCAAAGCAGTAATCAAAGCAAAAGGTGGCTACTTTGAAGAACTTAGAATATAAGACATATTTTCAGTTGTTTCACACTTTTTTGTTAAGTATACAATTCCACATGTGTTAATTAATAGTTTTGATGCCTTCAGTGTGAATCTACAATTTTCATAGTCATGAAAATACAGAAAACTCTTTGAATGAAAAGGTGTGTCCAAACTTTTGGTCTGTACTGTATATATATATATATATATATATATATATATATATATATATACTGGTTTAATACCAACCGTGTTGAAATGGAATTCATGTAAACAGATGATTGCAACTTAATACGCACAGGTAGATTACTGTCACACCTTAGGTAATGCTTCTGTAATCATGTATATATGCATCTCATTTAAACTAACCCCCCCCCCAAAAAAAAAAGGAAAAAGTAAGTTGCAACCATGTGGAAACTAAATATACGTAAAAGGACGATTGAGGCTTAATACACACAGGTAGATTGCTGCCACAACTTTGGTATTGCTACATTAATCACATATATTTGCAGCATAATTAAATTGAACTTGCCCCAAAGAATGTAAATTACGAACTTGTGGAAACTAAATATACATAAACCGACTATTTAGGATTGATACCCAATTTCACCATAACCCTTTTCTGATTAGGCAATTTTATGTTTTCGTTTTTCGCTCCATGTCTTCTCAGATCCAAAACTTTTTTATTTTTCCATTCACATAGCATATGAGGTTTTTATTTGAAGAACAAGTTGTACTTTCTAATGCCACCATTTAATATTGCATAGGATGTCGTAGGAATTGGTAAAAAAAATCCAAATGAGGTGGAATTAGAATAAAATGCAATGTGGTAAAACTGACTTGTGGTCTTCATTCTCTGAATCCAACAATACCACACATGTATATTTTTTATAGGGTCTTCTGACCCTATAATTTTTTTTAGTTATGTGTGTGGAACTGTGTGAGAGCTCATTTTTTTCAGGGCGATCTTTTCTTTTGATACCATTCTGGCTGTATACAACTTTTTGACCACTTTTTATTTAATTTTATGGGAGGAAAAGCAACAAAGCAACAAAAAATGGTCAGCCATTTTGACACTTTTTTTTACTCCGCCTTTTTCCATATGGGATAAATATTTTTATATTTTGATAGCATTTTTGCATGTGGTGATATCCATCATGTGTATTTTACAATTTTTTAATTTTTAATTTTTTTTGGGGGGGAGACGGGTGATTAGAATTTTTATGTTATCAGGCACCAGGTTGCTATGAAAATGGGGAAAAAATTAAAGCGACAAAATACTTCTTAATACCAATTCCACTCAGTCCAGTTAACGTCCAGTTCATTAATTCTCTTCACTCCTTTAAAGGGGTTTTCCACATGCCCTACCCTCCAGTGAGGCCGGTGTTGGTGAGCAAACTTATCTGATCCCTGCTGCTGGGGTAATCCATCGCACCCCCTTGGGCACTGCAAGTCCTCCATCAACATCCTGTTTGACATATGTCACGTGACTAACACATTGGTGACTGTCATCCATTTTTTTGGTCACTGGGTCATGCAACACAGCTACACCCAGGGCATGAGACCTCCATGGGGGAGCAATGGAGACGGAACCCAGCAACATGAATCAGGTAAGCATGCTCACCACCGCGGGTCTGGCTAACCTTGGGGGTTTGAAAAAAAAGAAAAGCACAGCACAAGTGAACAACCACTATCTTATGCTAATCCATTTCATTCTACAAAAAAAAAAAACATAATGTCTAGTCTATATTATGCTGCATCTGTTCTATCCTTCTCTATAAATATATACATTTTTTAAGTGTTATATACCCCACAGTATAAAAAAGGACATTGGGTGTTTTGAGATGGGTGATAAATGAACCAGACATGAAGTCCTTCTAAATAAGACACTAGCACAGGTGTATATTTACCAAGCATCTAACCTGCTCTCATTCAATTCATCAAGTGTTTAGCATTGTGCTGCAGTGAGGTGAAGTGTTTTGTTCAAGGAAAGTCTCTTGTTTTTGAAAGGGCTTCATGTCCTCACAGATATACAACTGGCTGCATAACTTGGAGCCATCTATTCTCATGCACTTTATCTCCTAGACTCCCCCGTTTGGCCTCTATCAGTGGCACTAGTTTTGTCTCCTGTTAGCAGTGTCTTCAGAGCTTAGTTTAAGTGCTCAGACAGCCCTACTTTTCATTGCTGTTGGGTGTCAAAACTAACAGAAGCAGTAATGGCAGAAAAGAAAGGCATAGAAGTCATGGTAGATATGGCTGCAAAGGTAACAGCTGACAACTTTACCCAGAAAATAGGTTCAGTAATACCTAAAGGGTACAACTACATTGTTGCGCAACATTTATTATTATAGTCAATGGTGTCACAGTTGCGACATTCTGTGACTGCGATGCGACAGTTGCACAGAAATCCCACTTGTCATTTCACATCATGTCGCATGTCGTAGTGCGACACCATTGACTGTGATTAAGATACTGCCCAAGTTTTCTCAGACAAAAAGTCATGCAACACATGTAACCCTAGCTTAAACATCAGCTATATTAGACTAAAATGTTCACTAATAGCCAAATTTTATTCTAATTCTAGTGGACAAATGTTGACATATATAAAATTATTGACAAAACAAAGCTGAATTTGCATTCATATCAGACTCCAATTCTCAGAGTAATGTGATAAAATGAAATATTAATAATGTTCTCATGCAGTTTCCTTATGAGCTGCATTAACCTTATACTCATTGACCTTAAGCTAGATTTAAGTAAAACTTGCTGTAGTATATTCATAATTTAATTTCTCTGCCTCTATTTTTCCTTGGTGGCAATGGGGATAAGCCCGTATTCCAAAAGCCATTGAACAGCCATTTGTTGAATACCATCTGCCAGCATTTGATTCACTGAACTGTATGCAACCTTGGTTTTTGGCAAAAACTTGCATTTTATAGAGCCAAATGTTGACACAAAGTACTGAGTGTTGACTTGGGAGCATTTAGACGCTTTCAGTATAACATAATAGGCCAATTCATTAGGATCCCCAGGGCCTCGTACCACTGAATCTTAGGCGAACTCAGAAAAAGCTAAGAACACCGCCTGAAGGAACTCTGCCTCAAAAGATCACACGTGCAATATATCTGTTACTGCTTACCCATAACTGTTATAGAAATTTCATATCTACCTATGAATTCTTTGCAAAAGCAAAATGCATATAAATAAAAAAAATAGGATTGAAATCTATATTTCAAATTAGTAAATAGTAATTATAACAAATCTGTCACCAGTGACTTCCCTATGAATCTGTTTGTATAGACACATAGCTGTGCTTCACCTGATTAAAATGTTGTTTTACTTTGGTTAATCTGAGGCTCCGTTACTCAAAGTAGGAAGATTTTTCTTAATATGCAAATTAGGGCTTTGGTGCAATGACGCCATCAACATTGCTCATGTTGCACACGACTCCCCTCCTTTCTGTTGCTAACCCCTCCCTGGCTACTTTTATTAAAAGGGCCATAAAGTGGAAAGGAAGGGGCAGGCCACAGACAGGAGTGGAACGTGGGTGCAAGAAGAGCAACGGTCATGCTCTCCTTGCACCAAAGGCCTAATTTGCTCGGGAATGGAGCCTCTGATCAACAAAAGAAAAACCATGTTTTAATCTGGTGAACCACATCTACGTGTCTATGTAAACAGATGGATAGGTAGGTCACTGGTGATGGATCCTCTTTAAGTTAGTAAAAAATACTGTATGTACCTTGCTATGCCTAGTGCAGCGCACACGGGTCATTCACAAATCACCAAAGAAATATACTCTGTGTCATGCTCTTCTTCCAAAACTGTATATTAAATGGGTTATCCCATAAAATCATATTCACCACAGGCCGATACATGCTTGGGACTCAGGAAACGTCCTCCAAAAAAAATAAAAGGAATGCACACCAGCATCTCCCAATAACATAATTGAAAAATGTACTGCAGACAGATGGCGTCCATGTGCTGTCCTGTCAGTCTTTTAAATTGCTGTTAAATCTTCAGGTCGTAATATAGTGTAGCATTTGCTATGAGAATGAAATAGCCATCACAAGTTTTCTTTAGTATCGCTATGTCATATTTAATAGAAATAAAAAGACAAAGTTGTTTAGCTACAGTATATCAGCTTGACACAATTTCCCCAAGAAAGCACCCACAACTCATCCTACAAGCCACTGGAAATATACAAAATAGTGTTGAGCGAGCATGCTCGGCCGAACTCGCTGTTCGGCCGAGCATGCCTACGCTCGGGTCCGCTTGGTGTTCGGCTGAACACCGAGTGTACTCGAGCGCAATGCTGGCATTCACTATAATGTTGATTTGTACGCTAATGCTATGCATTGTATGCTAATGCGTACAAATTTGTATGCTAATACGTACGCATTTGGACACTAATGTGTACGCATTGTGCACTAATGCGTACAAATTCAGTTAATTAGCATACTTTTACGAGCAAAAGGATTAAAAGAGGAGAAGTCGCGATTCTGACCTTTTCCTATTAACCAGACACCCTCCCCTCTTCCGAGCGGGGGGGGGGGGTGCCTGGTTTAGTCCCATTGACTAACATTATGCTCGAGTGCTCGGCCAGAGCACCCGAGCATACGAGCACAGAGGTGCTCGCTCAACACTACTCCCTATGCGTTTTACTGCAAGGCACAGTGTTCTACACCATTATCCAGGCTCCCTGCAGCCCGGAAGTAGACGTTTTTTAACGCGATTTGCAACAAATTTATTCGGATCGAAGCGAATCTTTTCAGAAAATTCGGCAACCAGCCCAATCGAATTTTCGAAAAATTAGCTCATCTCTAGTCACCTTCCCACTGTCTAATAAAGCTAGGTTTGGGGTTTTGTTGCCCTTATATTAGTAGTGTATAGATTGATGATATTTTTTTGGTGGGTTCTTTTGCTGATATCACTATATCCTCAAAGCGTGAAGGTGTTACAGGAGAGTGATTCACTGTAATGTTGATTTGTACGCTAATGCTATGCATTGTATGCTAATGCATACGAATGCATACGAATTTGTATCCTAATGTTACGCATTGTACGCTAATGTGTATGAATTTGTATGCTAATGCCACGCATTGTACGCTAATGTGTACAAATTTGTATTCTAATGCTACGCATTGTACGTTAATGCGTACAAATTTGTATGCTAATGCGTACAAATTTGTATGCCTTTGCGTACACATTGTATGCTAATGTGTACGGATTTGTATGCTGATGCTACGCATTGTGCGCTAATGCGTACAAATTCAGTTAATTAGCAAACTTTTACGAGTGAAAGGAGTAAAAGAGGAGAAGTCGCCATTCTGACCTTTTTCTATTAACCAGACACCCTCCCCTCCTCCGAGCGGGCGGTGCCTGGTTTAGTTCCATTGACTAACATTATGCTCGGGTGCTCGGCCGAGCACTCGAGCACCCCCTAGTGCTCGTCCAGAGCACCCGAGCATACGAGCACAGAGGTGCTCGCTCAACACTAATAGAAAAGTACAGCACTGAAGCCTCAAGCACCTCAGCTTGGTCAATACCCATAACTAAAAAAAAAAAAAAAAAGAACTGGACAAAAACTAGATTCATGGTACATGTAGATTAGTTCAGTGACCTGAGGGTAAGACACAGGGAAGAGAAGATGTCAGTGGTGGTTGTGGCCTTTACATGGGTAGTAATACAGTTCACATTGCCAGTCTTCCCTCTGGCACTCCCTACGGCTGTGCAGTGGGTGGGACATACATTCCCATGGGCAATACACTGGTATTGGGGCTCCTGCCTTGTGGTAGCTGGGGTGCAGTAGTGCGGATGAAGTGTCCAGCAGATGGTGGAGTTAATAATCAGGCCACAGGTTGCAATAAATAACATTCTTGTTACTGAGTTGATAGTATAAATAGTAGAAGTATAGACAGAAACAAAAAATCCAAAGTATATCAAAGTGCAATCTTTTCTCAATAACAGTATATAGGCAACAATTATGGTAGCTGTAGTACTCCCTGAGTACAGACTCCAAACAATTTGCTATCTAACCAAGATAACCACAGCTATGCTACATTGCCCTTTTAACTTCTTCTGGCGTTCACAGGCTGAGGGGTGCACAAACTTTAGATTGAATGGCAAGTCCATCTCAAAGTCTCATAGGTGTCAGAGGCAATAGTGGGTGGAGCAGGATGGGGAGCAGGCCGTAGAGGACTAGCCCTTCACATTTGATAGTCAATGGCAGGAAACTGGCATAGATCATAGCAAAAACCTACAGCACCTTCTTTGCTTATATTTCTGATTTGGCACATAGATCTCCAGAGGTGTGTGCAGTGTCTGACTAACATTCCTCGAGTCCACTAGAGGAAATTATTCTTAGGCCTCAACCCTCAGGTGCAGTGTAACAAATTTTGATTCAAACAAAAAGACCCTAGTGGTGAATGATTGGCTTGAAAGGAAGTTCCATATATTTTTTCTCCTGGACCTTTGGGGCCACTATGGGATCAGAGTCTGGGATCATCAGAGGATCATCTGGTTAGCCAGTCTGACCCTGGACACACGCCTTTTAATAATCGTGGTGCATCTGATGTCGGTAGGGGAAGGTTAAAATGGTGTGCAATACACTGATCTTAGTAGCTGTCACCATTAATGTTTTTTTTCTTTTCAATAGTGGTAATAAAAGTCCATCAATTTGTATAATTTGCTTTTAGTTTTAGGAGGTATTTTAGGAGTTGTCTCATTTAGGGCTACTTTACACACACACAAAAACAAATTTTAGTCATGCTTTTAAATTCTTGAATAAAACAACACGATTTTCTAGCGTTTTTCATTGTGTTATTTATAACAGTTTTTAGTGATGTTTTTATTTTGTAAGCTTTAAAACATGATTTTTTTGGTGTTTACCAAGTCTTGTAGAGAAGCCTACGGAAAATTGCCAAAAAAACCATGCCCAGAACATGCTGTCCCAGATTCACTAATAGTAGAGATGGCATAAGCTTAGACGGGTTGACTAGATTTATCACAGAGGCTCAGGCTGGATGATAAATGTGGTGCAAGGATATACACTATTCTCTAACTCTATACTAACTATTGATTGGCTTACTTTAAGACAGATTTTTATGCCAGAATTGGACCAAAAGTTTAGTGCCACCTTGCAATCCAGCAGTGGTGGTCGTGCTTGCACACTATAGAAAAAAACACCAGCCTCTCTGGTGGCCAGGACCGTGGGAATGCACATAGGCTAGTGATTCTTCATATAGTCTGCAAGCATGACTACCACTGATGGATTGCAGGGTGGCTGTAACCATGGAAATGAGCAGTGTATAATGTGATGGAGAAATGAACCCAGCCAGCAAAGGAGGCAATATGGACAATCACAATACATTAGTAAGTGGCTCATATTAACTTTCTCTATACAATAGATGCTACTGTGTATGTAGACTTTTAATTATTAGCAACAGACATTAAAGAAACACCTGGCCACAGGGTCTTTGACTAAAAGGTTGGTTAAAATTTTCATTTAAAATGCTTCAAAAAGAGCTACAAAATGCTGTTTGCGAATCAAACCAAAGACAGCCCCATTAGAGCATATAGATATTATAAAGAGGGAGTTAGAGGACTTGCAGTTTCAGCTATTGCTTGATATACATTTGAATAGATGTCATTTAACACTACACTTCAACTGCAGTAAAAATTTGTGTCCAGCCACAACTTCCTTTGAAGATGACAGCTTCGTTTGTAACACAACCTTTTTTAAATAGGCTTTTTTCCATATTCTTTGCTTTCAAGAAATCTCATAAAATTTTATTGTGATTCAGTATTGCTATAAAACAATTGAAAAGTGAATAAATGTTGTGCATGCCCTATGGGTGTCTGGTGGGTTTTACTCAGATTTTATAATGAATGGTTATTAAAGCTTGTTTTGAATACTAATATCTTTTTGAAGATTAACATTCATCATCTTCTTCTTCATCTGTCAAACTGTTGTGATAATTGATGAACCTTTGCCCAACTCTTGGCCAACACAGATTATTTCAGCTATCCTTATATATGGAATGTGGAGATTGCCACATAATATACATAAAGTCTAATCAAAATGACTAGAGTATAGCGATAGAGACAAGCTAACATTTACCCATTAGCCCATTTGTTTCTCATTATCGCAATGTTTGACACTGGAGTCACAGAGCAAATCAAAAAGTCTACACAGAAGAATATAGAAAGTTGCTGACTGGGGGAATCTGTCATGCTGATGTTGTGGCCTTTCTATAGGCATCATGTTATAGAGCAGGAGGAGCTGAGCAGAGTGATATGCTCCTGGCAAATGCTTGTAATTTAGAAAACACCATCTCAGTTCAGTCTGGGCTTTGGAGTCCAGTGGGAGGTCTAACTTAGCTACTGATAGCTATTTTTGTATACATGCTCACAGATCCATAGATTTGTCTTAAAGAGGACCTTTCAGCACTCGTGACATGCCTGATTTAATTGGTTTATGCATTCCCCATGTAATAACAATTCTGGAGGATCTATTCTTATGGCTCTATGTTGTGGCATTCCTTTATTATTTCTACTAGAAGTTGTGAATGAATTGCTAGCAGTCTGTAGTAAGGGTACAGAGGGGATGTAACCAGTTGGGGGTGTGTTACTGCACAGACTCACTCTATCCAATCAGTACTGCCATTTTTAAACTGTGCAGGTACACACCCACAACTGGTTACCACCCCTCTGTACCCTTACTGAAGGCTAATAGCAATAAATTCATAACTTCTAGTAGAAATAATAAAGGAATGCCACAACATAGAGCCATAAGAATAGATGCTCTAGAATTGTTATTACATGAAACTATTAAAACAGGCATTTCAGGAGTGGTGAAAGGTCCTCTTTAAATAGTGCTGCTATTACACACATTGGGGCAGATTTACTAATCTTGTCTAATATTTAGACAGCAGAAATTTATCACAGTGGCTCAGGCTGGATGATAAATTTGGTGCAAGGCTACACATTTTTTGTAATGTTGCATCAACTATTGATTGAGTTACCTCTCAACAAAAAATATTTTACACAATTTTGGAGCCAAGAATAAGTGGACACCTGTGCTAGGATTCAGGTATTCTGTTCCAGCATAGAAACAGAATACCAGAACCTCCAGATCTGGCATGTGCTGCACAGTGCCAGCACCAAAAGGATCCTATTCACTGTAATTGGGTTCTTTGACAGTCTGGCATAAATACTGATATTTTGCTGGACAAAATAATGCCACATGCAGTAGTATTTTAAACTATTTTAAGGAAATCACATATATAAACATTGCATTATCTAAACAATTTTGGAGCAGATTGTTGCTTATTGGCCACTTCCCTTATCTGGTAAACCACACCCTACTAGACAAACCTGTCATGATGCTTTATCATTTTTTTACCATTTGACGCACGACAAGTCTAAACCAAAATGCTCCAGCTTAACATATTTTAATCCAAATTCCAGAAACAATCACATCAGTAAATGTACGCCAATGTATTATCTTGATTAGGGATGAGCGAACTTTTGAAAAGTTAGATTCGGCTGATTCGCCGAATTTTACAAAAAAATTTGCTTTGTGACTAATTACTTCACCACGAAGCAAATTTTTTTGTAAGTAGTGGGTGCAATGACGGAGAGTTGCGATAGCAAAAAAAGTGTAAAATTAACATAAAAAAAAATAAAATCATACTTACCTCCTCCATTTGCTCGCGACGGGCCAGTCGCCGCCATCTTGCTTAAAGATCTGGCCCGTCAAACGTCACTACGCACGGGATTTCGGCCGAGATCTTCAAGCAAGATGGCGGCTGGCGGTCCGTCTTGAGCAAATGGAAGAGGTAAGTTTGTTTATTTTTTGTTTTGTACACTATTTCAGGTTAAATCAATTCGCTGACACGAAATACGAGGAAATTCGGCTTCTAGGCGAATCGAATTTATCCTGAAATTCGGATCAAATTCCACTTCATGGGATTCGATTCGCTCATCTCTAATCTTAATGAAAAGCATGTTCATTAAAGGGAATGTGTCATTAGAAAATTATCTATTGTTTAAATAATGTTTTTATGTTAAAAATATTTTTGAAGATTTTGTTGGCAATAGTATTTTTTTTATTTTCCATGTCCATCTAAAAAAAAAATCAACAAACAAAATACTGAAATCTTGCTATTTTCTCACTGGCCACTAAGCCTCATAATTTGCATCACTTTTTGGTCTGGAAAGATTACTTTACTATATTTATCTGCTTAACATTACAGGCAGGATTAGAATGGCAGATATCACCTATATATAGATAACACAGGATACACAATTCACAATGCATGATTGTTAAAGTTTATCTACTCTATATTGACCTCTGCTCAGGTCACAGAGCATGCCTAGAAAACTCTTGTTCAAGAAATAAAAAAAAATACAATAAAAAAAGAAAAAAATAAGATATGTCACTTGGCAGAAAAAATCTGATATATTACCTTTAATAATCAACAAAAAGAGTAAAACAAAAGGATTGCTATGCTATATCTGTACTGTATGTGGTAAAATACATGGTAAAAAGTTTGTTTTAGAGCAGTGTTGTTTGTCATATATACAATAAAATCAATAAAGTAATTTGCAAAAAAATATGACAGCATAGCATTTGTTTTTGTGATTGCCTTTTTAAAAAATATTGCATTTACTCATAGGATTTGACATTTTGCATTTCTCAGAGGCAAGTGTTAATAAAGGGACTACGCTTAGACTCTGGAGCATTTAGATGCTTACAGTATGAGGTAATAGGCCAATTCATTAGGATCCCCAGGGTCTCATACTACAGAATCCTATGCTCACGAAGAACAAGCTAAGAACACAGCCTGAAGGAATTCTGCATTATAACATCACCTCTGCAATATATCTGTCACTGCTCACCAGTGGCGTTAATAGAGATTTCTTATCTACTCATTTAATACAGATCCCTTCTTTCTCTACCTCTGGGCATCCTCACACATTAAATGCGTAAGCCATAATTAATAGAAGGTTTTGCTCGAGCTTAGAGGAATAGATAGTAATCAACACAAATTTGTTGGCTGCTGTCTTCTAAAATACCTAGAGAATTTTTTTCCTAGGAACTGAACTTCATAAAAATAGATATCAAAGGGCTATTGTGCAGTGCAATGTTCTTAACATTTTTATTTCTATCATGTGGAGTCAGAAATTAAAAAGGAAATGGAAAATCAGGCGCTAAAGGATGGAGTATAAAACAATCATAACATAAATGCATCTTTGTAGCCTCATATGCTTCTTCATGTGTAAACATAAAAATGTTTGCTAGAATGGACAAAGTTACATTGGCTAGGCAAGCAATTAGGTAGAAACATTTGCCTCTTCCGGTGATCAAATGACTGTAAATTCTCTATACTGCTATGAAAATTTATTGTGTGTAAATTTGTGAATCAATCAACTCATTGACGAGAATGTCAAGAATGACCTGAAGGAAATTTTCATCATTGTAAGTAAACTTTCCATTATTCTTGTGCTGTGCTCTATTGGGTGGTGTCATGAGAAGCATATGCATGGTCACATACCTAAAATGCTAAATGTCCCCATATGAATGAAGTGGCTACTTGAGAATGCATGTTTCCTGCTTGATCCATTTTCTATTGGACTGTTGAAGATAGCGTATTTATTTGGCCTCGACTTTGTCCTCAGCCCCATCGTACACTTTTGGGAAGCACTAGAATTAATATTTCAAGCCAGGCCCTCTAGTCCAACAATTCAGTGTGTGACCTCCAGAGGTGAAATGGCCATTGAGTATATAGGGAATTTTCTCAATGGGCCAAAGCCCATAGGGCCACATGAGCTCTTCTCACTGTTTCTGGCAGAATATATGCTACTGGAGGAACTATAGGGGTCAATATTACAGGAAGTTCAGGCAGCATTCTAAAGGTAGGGATGGCTTAGTGTTGTGGCCCACATCTTACCTCCTAAGCCCCCTGCTCCATTCAATATTAGAGACAAGGACAAAATGTGGAGAAGGGCAAAATGTGGGAGCTATAGATGGTCACCACAGTGGGACGGATTCTGGAGAGGTATTTTGTGCCGCACTGTGGTATTTGGTTATGTGGTATGGTATTCTGTGCTACACTATAGTTTTATTGACCCTTCTAACTTCTATTGGCCCCATCTACTTGTGTTGCCCAGCTTCTGTCAATATGGACCCACCTACAATATTATAACCATTTTAAGTTTTTTTTCCAGGAACATTTTAAGTTCTCAGTCCACTCCTGATGACCTAAAAAAAAACTCTTCTGGACGAATGGGCAAAAATTGCCACTGATACACTCTAAATCTTGTAGAAATGCGTATAGATTTAGAATGGGATGTTATAAAAGCTTCTGTAGGGGTAACTAGTTGTTCAAATACTTTTTGAATATAGTATATATGTGAATACCAACAAGTGGCACAAAGTTTGTTGGTTTAGTCATCAATACAGGAAAGGTTTCTTTGCTATCAGTGTAGTAAAACATGCCATACCCAAGAGATTGTAATGTCAGATATTATATCAGAATTTAAAGGATAAGATGCATATCTAATATTATCTTTATTTATATTCCACTGCACTTTACGATTCAAAAATTTATCTGGTAAGAAAATTCATATGTAAACCATATATAATATAATTCAAATTTATTAAAACAATGAATTTATGGAGAGTACAAATTCATTATGGAGAGATGAACTGCTGTAGAACACAGAGCTTAGGTAATGTTCATGTGTGTGCACATTATCTATAATGCTCACAGTCAGCATCAAGTCATTGATATCTCTACAGGAGATGAATTTTGGATGTCGCATTTGAGCACAGATATTACAGAACACTGAATCCATATGCCATGCAGTCATAAGTCATTATGTGCATTTATCAAACACTCAATGCGCTGGGCTGGATTATCTTTTCTGAATACATTATATCTTCTGTTCGAAAACCCAAGCAAACCTTTCTGTGGTCAACCCCTCACTTAATGCTTTAATTGAAAGGGTCAGGCAATGGGAAAGCAGCCAGAGAGGGGCTGACTACAAAAAGGAGGAGATCTTGGGTGCAACAAGAGCAATGATGATGCAATCAAAGCACCAAAGGCCTAATTTGCATATTAAGAAGAAAAAGTATCATAACTTGGGAATGGAGCCTCAGGTCAACAAAATAAAAACAGTATTATAATCCGGTGGACAAAAGCTATGTGTCTATACAAACAGTTGGATAGGAAGGTCACTGGTAGCAGATTCCCTTTAAAATGTTTTCCAACCCAAATTTGTTTCTAGAAAAAAAAAAGTCTTATTAGAGTTACTGCTAAAGGGAGAAAGGAGAAGATATATTTTCACTTCTCAAATTTTATCCACTGCTATCAACGTAGTGCTAACCTAGGTGTGAACTCAACAGTCCCTGAGAGCTGCATATCTGAATGGTGCCTGATAGCTTCCAGAGGGGATTTGATAGGTGACAGGGTAATACTGCAGTTCACAGGAAGCCAGCCACACAGTGAAAACTACTCTCCTGTTCATACAGGTAAGTATGCATTGGACTGGGGAATGGGGGGGGAGTTAGACTGGAGATCACATGACCAACTACCTAAAATAAAAGTGCTCAAAATATATGGATTCAACTGAGGAAGCATGAAATAAAAGACAATACAAAACATTGGTGTTGTGCATCAATACATACAAGAAATTTCATTCATCATTCTTATCATCTTTATTCTCTATGAGCTTAGTAAACAGGTTTGGAGAATTTTGTTGCAGATGGAGAGATTTGTGTAAATGAAGCTGATGTATTTAACTCACAGATCATTGCCTAGACTGGAGAGCTGGGAGGAGGACTGCCTATGTTAAGGTTTGTAGCCTCTGTATGTAAACAACAGGTAAGTAACAGTGGGGCAGATTTACCAATCCTGTAGCTAATGTAAGCTTAGGTAGGTTGTCTGAAGATGAGCAAAATTCACCACAGCGGTTCAGGCTGGATGATAAATTTGGTGCACAGCTAGACACCTTTTTCTAATTCCATACCATCTATTGGCTGACATCTTGGTGCAAAATGTTGCATCTTAGGCCATGCACCTTCCCTATTAAGCCACACTCAAATGGTGAGCTAGGTGAAGTAGTTTTCTAAAGCTAGATATTCCAAATTGCACCAAAATTGCATCATTTTTAGTGCCTTTTAAGACAAAGTCTAGGTGCAATCACATTAGTAAATTTGGCCCAATGTGATCATTCAGTCACAGCAAACTAATATTTTGAAAATCATGAGGAACTGAAACAACACATATAGAAAGAAATGAAACTTTTATACAGTGATCACAAATTATCTATCAAAATCAGTAAAAACCCTTTTTACTAAATACAGAGGGGGTCATTTATTATCCAGAAATAATAAGGCCTGTAATAGGGCTGTCTCATTCATCGTTTCCTACGCCTGTTTTAGGTGTAGAAATGGTCTAAATGTAAGACAGCTAGGAAGCTGGCTTATATATAGACTGGTGCTGGATGTGCCGAAGGTATGAAGAGGCCTGCACCCCTTCATAACTTTGAATGATGCAATGCCAGATATAGGGGTCATAAAGTGAAGCGTCTTAAACTCCGGTCTTAATAAATAAGCCCCAGAGATTTTTCTATGACCTAAAGCTCTTATTTTCTGATATTAAATTTTGTTAAGATATTATAAAGATTTGAGTATGCCAAATATAACAAGCACACAAAAATAAAAGACACAGAGGACAATGACTCAAAAAGAAATACAATTTTTAAATTGTGGACCTTACCAGTGTGGTAAAGATGTAATGATAATATTCTGTCATCATTCCCATGGCCATGGCCTGCAAAACAACCATAAAAATATCAGATTAGAAATGAATGGTGAACATCATTTTAAATTGCAGACAAAAAGATAATTAGTATCCTCCAGTAGGTCCATGCAGATAGCCTGTAGAGAAGGAGCTATGATTATCAATAGTGACTAGAGATGAGCAAACTTCTCTAAAATTCGTCTGCTTCGCCAAATTTTACAAAACAATTTGCTTCATGACAAATTACTTTGTCATGAAGTGCATTTCTTTGTAAATGGCTAGTGCAATGACAGGAAACGGCAATTGCGCTATCCCCGTCATTTAACCCCACAGATGCTGCGTTAATTTCTGATTGTGGCATCTGAGATCCATATTAAAGCATTTTAATGTTTGCAATTTAAAAAACAATTAAATTGTACTTGCCTAATCTATTTGATCACAAAAATGCCACCATGGTCATCTTACTTGAAGATCCAGCGCAAAATCTTGCACAGTGTGTGATGACATCATCATGTCAGCTGGCGTGGTAACGTCATATGTCACTGCCCACGAGATTTCAAGCAGGATTTTCAAGACTCAAGCGACCTCTTCACACTCAAATGGATGAGGCAAGTATGTCTTTTTTCTTTTTTTACCACCATTTCAGGGAAAATTGATTTGTCACCACGAAGCACAAGGAAATTTACCTTTGCGGCGAATAAAATTGTTTCTGAAATTCGGATAGAAGTCCACTTTGTGAACTTCGATTCACTCAACACTTATAGTGATGCGATCAGTCAAGAGTTAGTTATCATGGAACTTGGCTTGTTTTTATGGGGCAGGAAGATCTTATTTTTGCACTGTTTTGGTAGAATTTATTACATGACTTATTTTTTCTACAGTGGAAATGGGGAAAATGGCAATGTGTTACATTTTTCTTCCATGCAATGGACATGTAGAATAATAAGTACTTTCATGATTTTTTTTTTGGGGGGGGGGCTCTAATTTTTTATTTTTTTTTTACATAGGTAGAGATAGGTTGTTGATCCAGGGAGTAATTCTGATTGCCTGATTGGAGTCAGGAAGGAATTTTTTTCCCCTAAAGTATAGAATATTGGCTTCTACCTCACAGGGTTTTTTTTGCCTTCCTCTGGATCAACTTGCAGGATAACAGGCCAAACTGGATGGACAGATGTCTTTTTTCGCCCTTATAAACTATGTTACTATGTTACATTTTATTGCATTTTAGAAAGACTAGAATCTGTGATCATTTGATTGTTTAAACAATGGTTTGTTATACATACAGTAGTATTACAATGTATGATATCCATGTGATGGCAGACCTAATAAGCAGATGCCTACTATAATGTCATAGCATAGTAATACATGAATATTGTAGAGTGGTATTACTTATGTATTTTTTATTTTAATGGCAAAAAGTGGGCAGAAATGATCTAAGGAGGCACTAAGGAGACATTGTTACTTTGTAGAAGCACTAAAGGGGCACTGTAGGTGTAAATAACAAAGGACCCAAGTGTGGCACAGGACATACTCAAATATGTAAGGATCTAATAGCTGTAGGCTATGTAAGTTCTGTTTTTAGTCTAGTGATTACGACTTAACTTTTATTTAAACCGGATATAAAATATTCCTCAGAAAAATATTTTAAAATACTCAACCTCTCTACCTAGACTATCAGTTAGATAGTCTAGGTAGTAATGTCAGTTAGATAGTCTAGGTAGTATAGGAACTTGTGGCAAGTAGATTGTATGGAAAAGAATCCTTTATAAGCCTGAAGGGCATGTTTGCATAACAATTCAAAGACATCCACTTGCTATAGAAACAGGTTACCTCACATTTTATGGAGAACACTATTACCAGAAAACCCCTTTATTTATTGAATGACCTAATAATAAAACTGGTGGGTGGCCTTCACATCCAATCTGAAGTGCCAAGAGAGCTGACATGTTTTATCCCTCCATCTTTGAAAGGAAGGCTGGTATAGTATGTACATTTGCTAAGTCTGACACTTGAACCTTCTTCACTGTTCTGATCACCTTGATCACCTAAAAGGGTTCAGGGAAAACAATTAATATATAGAACAGATACATTCTAGTAACTAATACCTAGGCTTAGGTAAGGTATTTCTTAGAAAGATCTTTTTCAACAAACTGTTCAAAACAGTAATAATTCACTAACACAAAAAGCAATAATTTTGAATTATACAACCAATGCCTGATTATTCAATGGTCATTTTTACTTGTCACTAAAGCCACATAATACCACATAGCCAAGCAATTTCATTACTGGGTCACTGCATATCAAGAACAGTTAAATCATTGTAGAATGTCGGTGAACTCATCCCAAAGGGAGTGACACAGTTTACGGTATGGAAGAGTGTTGAGAGATGAGCGAAAACTAGTAAATATAGCTCTATTTTCAATATGATATACAGTGGGGATGTCTTTAAAATGGTAAAAGGAGGAACAAAGTTTAAGCAAAGTCATACAGCATTATACGTATTATTAACCCTTTCATGACCGGGCCTAAAAAAAAGACCTGAATATTAAAATAATATTTCTGATGTTTTTTACTTGACAATTTTTATTAGGATGTTTTTATTACAGATTTTTTTCCCCTTGATTTAGGTTTAAGTTGGGTGAAAACCGCTACTTCTTATTTAAAATTCATTTTTTTAATTATAGCTTTTTATGTCTTAAATATTAAAACTGACACAAAAATTAATTATTACAATTGGATCCCTATTTTGTGATGATTGCTTTGATATATAACATATCTAGGTTTGAGGGAACGCGACGACTATAGTGATGGTTTCCGTTAGCAACTACATTTTTTTCTATATATTTTTTTATTTGTGTTGTTAATTTCTTTTTTTTTTTTGTCCCCAAGAAGTCATTAAAAGACCTCTTGAGGACACTGACTTTTTTTCACTGTTTGCACTGTTACTGGGGCATCCACAGGAGCCCCTGTTATAGGGTAAAACCACAGTCAGAGCTGATCAGGGTCTAATTAGACCCTGCAGCTCTGCTCCCGCTCCCCAGACACCCAGTGGTCACATCTCCTGCCCCCAGACACCCTTCCGCTGCTTCTTGCTCTGCTCCTGCCACAGGGGAAGACAAATTAAAGCGCTGCCTGACCGCTTATATATGTGCTATCTGCACAAAGTATGTGCAGATAGGACTTATATAGCCAGTGGCCAGTCGGGAAAGGGTTAAGTAACTACTGTATATGAAATTTTATTATTTTATTAATAATCATGATGACCATAATGCTATTATATTGAAATTATAAGATTAAAGTAAAAAAATTATTATAATATTATTATTACAACTATTACTACTACTACTACTACTTTGTATTCTTATTTTCTTGTCTTTATTATTTTTTCCAAATATTTTATTCAACATAGTAAAACTTACAGAATTGATGCATTATTTTTTTACATCTTGATGTCATGTTCTGTGTGGTAGCAAGAGGCTAGAGATGAGCGAATTTCCTGAAATCTGTTTTGGATCCAAACATCAATTCAATAGAATCAGCGCCAGATTCAATTTGTCCTAAATATTATTCGACTCCAAAGTGCTTCAATTGCCCCAGAAAGTTTTGTATGGCATTCTGGCGTCTTCTGGAAATGTATGCAACCCCTTTCAAGTTCTTTAGCACTAAAACAGTAATTTTAATGTCAAAGTGACAGTGACATATATGACTATGGGTAAATGGACTGTGACTGGTGGTAAAAAACAGCCTGGTTAATATTACACAGCAATTTCAGGTTTGTTTTATACTTTTTAACATTGCTTTCTTACTGTTGCATGAAATACATTATGCCATCCATTGCCACTCTGTTTTTTGCCTGACATTTTATTTTAAATGATGCACCACTGTGACCTATACTGATGAAGGAAAAAAAATCAGGAATCACATAGGCTATATACTAGTGTGTTGTATTGTTGCTGGTTATGGCTGTTATTATTGAATAATGTTGATGTAGAACAATAAGTGAAATTTGGATGGAAGTAGTAGCTATGTGTGCAAACTAGAGATGAGCGAGCACTAAAATGCTCGGGTGCTCGTTATTCGAGTCGAACTTTTCCCGATGCTCGGGTGCTCGTTTCGAGTAACGAACCCCATTGAAGTCAATGGGAGACTCGATCATTTTTTGCAGGGGACCAAGGCTCTGCCTAGGGAAGGCTGGGTGAAAACCTGGAAACCTCAGAAAATGATGTAAACATCACGGAAATGGACAGGAAACAGCAGGGGCAGCATGCATGGATGCCTCTGAGGCTGCTTAATCCCACCATTACCCCAAATTCTCAGGCAACAGCCTGGTGGTTATCCTCATGGCAATTGTGCTCACCCAGACCAAGAAAGGCGATGCAAATACCCATCACATGTTAGGGAAGCACCCAACTAGGTGCAACGAAGGTCCATCACAGCCTGCAGGTGACACCACTGCTCATGCTGGCACTGCAGCTGAAATCAAGTTTAGTATCTGTTCTTATCAGTTGCTGTGGCTGCTGGTGGTATAGTGGTGAGCATAGCTACTTCCCAAGCAGTTGACTCAGGTTTGATTCCTGTCTTTTACAGGAGGCAATTAAAAGAAGATCTAAAAAAAATCAGTACAATATCTAATACGTCCCCCTACCCGGGTAAATTGTTTGGAGAGAGGGCCTGTAGGTGGGGGGAAGGAGGTTTCGCTGGAAGAGCCAGAGGAGTGCCCCCTGGGCTAGCGTGTGTGGTGGTGACAACAGCCGGAATGGATTTTGAAAAACTGTTGCATCAACCGGTGCGGTATCGATTCTTCTCAGTTTAATAACGTATACGTCCCCTATCTTAGGACCTTATATTTTATGGATTTTTCGACCACGGAAAACTGAAAAAAAGCTTGCTCTTGCCAGGGGAGTGTCTTTCCCACTGCAGCTATGGGGAAGTGTCCATGCTCTGCCTATCACAGGTCAGGAGGGAAATAAAAGAAGAACCAAACAAAAATCTGTACAATATCTAAGACGTCCCCTATCCGGGTAAATTGTTTGTAGAGAGGGCCTGTAGGTGGGGGGCAGGCTGGGGGGAAGGAGGTTTCGCTGGAAGAGCCAGAGGAGTGCCCCCTGGGCTAGCGTGTGTGGGGGTGACAACAGCCGGGTGTAGTTAGAATGACGACGCAGGACCCCGACTTAAAAATTTAGCATCAACCTGTACAGTCGTAAATTATGAGATTGATCAAGTGTGGTATGTCTTCTATGTATACTACTCAGTTTAATACCGTATATGGCAGCTATCCGGAAAAATAGTTTGTAGAGAGAGAGAGAAAGATAGGACAAAGAAGAAAATTGTTTGGAGAGAGGGCCTGTAGGTGGGGGGCAGGCTGGGGGGAAGGAGGTTGAGCTGGAAGAGCCAGAGGAGTGCCCCCTGGGCTAGCGTGTGTGGTGGTGACAACAGCCGGATGTAGTTAGAATGACGACGCAGGACCCCAACTTAAAAATTTAGCATCAACCGGTACAATTGTCAATTATGAGCTCGATCAAGTGTGGCATGACTTTTAAATGGATATTGCATGTGGTCACGTACTCCCTGGAACCCCATAGTCACCCCTTCCCTGATGTGCTAGCCCAGAACATTCTCTGCCCCAATTCGCAAGACCCTTTGCTGCTTCCGTTTGCTGACAGTGGGGATTTACCAGTGTTGTCTGAGGAGGTGGTGGACAATGGCGAGACACAGGTGTCGGGGGGTGAGGTAGTTGTATGGGAAGCAAGTTACAGTGGGGACTCCTTGGGGGGACTTTCTCATGATGGGACAGATTCAACTTGGGTGGATCAGGCACAGGAACAGATCAATTTTTTATTGTGTTTATTTAACTTTTATTTATCAAAAATAACCAGAGATATTTATTCGTTATCTTCTCTGTGCAGTCTGGCGTTGGGGTTCGTCACTTTGATGGCGAGCTGTGCCGCTCTCTCCACAATGGTCTTTAGGTTCTTAGATGGAGACGTTGTCGGCGATTTCAGCACAGAAGGACTTGTTGCTTATCAACAGAACCGGGACCTCCTTGACATTGTGGACCAGGAATTTGCGGGTGGACCAGGAATTTGCGGAACCCTGTTGGCAGCATGTGTTTGGTCTTCTACTTGCTACCGTATCCAATGTTGCGCAATATA
Source organism: Rhinella marina (assembly GCA_900303285.1). Taxonomy (NCBI): domain Eukaryota; kingdom Metazoa; phylum Chordata; class Amphibia; order Anura; family Bufonidae; genus Rhinella; species Rhinella marina. The sequence goes on along the minus strand of ONZH01002407.1, from coordinate 16,894 downwards.
GATACGCAGGTAATATTATTTTTCACACCTATCCCAAAAATAAAATTTACGCAGTTTGCGCAAATAAAACTGGAAACTGGAACTGGAGAGAGTGCCTGTAGGTGGACCTCCGGAAAAATTGTTTGGAGAGAGGGCCTGTAGGTGGACCTCCGGAAAAATTGTTTGGAGAAAGGGCCTGTAGGTGGACCTCCGGAAAAATAGTTTGGAGAGAGGGCCTGTAGGTGGACCTCTGGAAAAATTGTTTGAATAGAGGGCCTGTAGGTGGACCTCCGGAAAAATTGTTTGGAGAGAGGGCCTGTAGGTGGACCTCCGGAAAAATTGTTTGGAGAGAGGGCCTGTAGGTGGACCTCTGGAAAAATTGTTTGAATAGAGGGCCTGTAGGGGGTCCTCCTGAAAAATTGTGGTAAAAGAGTGCCAGTTGGACCTCTAAAAAATAGCGTTTTTTGGGTCAGCGTTAGGCAAAGACGATATGGAGGAGGAGGAGGAGTAGGAGGAGTAGAGAAGAGGAATCGGATACATAAGTAATGTTAATCTTTAGCTGCTTTCCCCCGGAGATTTAAATTCCGGTGAAATCCAGGCTTTGTTCATTTTAATAAGCGTCAGCCTGTCAGCGCTGTCAGTTGACAGGCGTGTACGCTTATCGGTGATGACGCCACCAGCTGCACTGAATACCCGCTCTGACAGCACGCTAGCGGCAGGGCAGGCCAGCACCTCCAAGGCGTACAGCGCCAGTTCAGGCCACGTGTCCAGCTTTTGAAATTCAGTAGTTGTATGGAGCAGAGTGATCGCTACGGACGTTGGTATGGTCAGCTAGGTACTCCCTCACCATCTTCCTGTACAGCTCCCCCCTACTCTGCCTAGACTGGGGACAGGTGACAGTGTCTTGCTGGGGTGACACAAAACTGGCAAAGGCCTTGGAGAGCGTTCCCCTGCCAGTGCTGGACAAGCTGCCTGCTCGCCTCGCTACTTGGCCCACAGAACCATGCCCTCTGCCACTAGTGGCGTCAGATGGGAAGAATTGTTTCAGCTTGTGCACCAGGGCCTTTTGATATCTATTCACTCTCATACTCCTTTCCTCTACAGGGATGAGAGTGGAAAGGTTCTGCTTGTACCGTGGGTCCAGGAGAGTGAACACCCAGTAATCGTTGTTTGAAAAAATTCTTCTAACGCGAGGGTCACGGGATAGGCAGCCTAACATGAAGTCTGCCATGTGCGCCAGAGTCCCAACACGCAAGAATTCCCTCTCCTCACTGGCCTGACTCTCCATTTCCTCCTCCTCCTCCTCAAAGTCCTCCTCTTCAGTCCATACACGCTCAAGAGTTAAGGACTGAGCACTGGTACCCTCTACTGTCTCGCCGACATTCTCCTCCTCTTCCTCCTCATCCTCATCCCCCTCCTCCGATACGCGCTGAGAAACAGACCGGAGGGTGCTCTGGCTATCAAGCGACGTATCTTCCTCCACCGTCTCTTGTGACAAGCGCAAAGCATCCGACTTGATGCTGAGCAGTGAGTTTTTCAACAGGCAAAGCAGCGGGATGGTGAGGCTGATAATGGCGGCATCGCCGCTGACCATCTGTGTTGACTCCTCAAAGTTGCTCAACACCTGGCAGATATCAGACATCCACGTCCACTCCTCATTGTAGACTTGAGGAATCTGACTGACCTGACTACCAGTTCTGGTGGAAGTTGACATCTGGCAGTCTACAATCGATCTGCGCTGCTGGTAAATTCTGGATAACATGTTTAATGTCGAATTCCATCTCGTGGGCACGTCGCACAACAGTCGGTGAGCAGGCAGTTGTAGGCGTCGCTGCGCTGCCTGAGAGTGGCAGCATCTGTTGTCGACTTGCGGAAATGCGCACAGATGCGGCGCACCTTGGTGAGCAAATCAGACAGATTGGGGTATGTCTTGAGGAACCGCTGAACTATGAGATTGAACACGTGGGCCAGGCATGGCACATGTGTCAGTCTGCCGAGTTGCAGAGCCGCCACCAGGTTACGCCCGTTGTCACACACAACCATGCCTGGCTTGAGGTTCAGCGGTGCCAGCCACAGATCGGTCTGCGCCGTGATGCCCTGTAACAGCTCTTGGGCGGTGTGCCTTTTGTCAACTAAACTCAGCAGTTTGAGCACCGCCTGCTGGCGCTTACCCACGGCACTGCTGCTGTGCCTAGAGCTACCGACTGAAGGCGCCGTGCCCACAGATGGTAATTCGGTGGAGAAGGAGGAGGAGGAAGAGGGGTCGGAGGAGGAGGAGGCATAGTATGTCTGAGAGACCATGACCGAGGTAGGCCCCGCAATCCTCGGTGTGGGCAGTACATGAGCGGCCCCAGGGTCATTCTCGGTCCCAGCCTCCACCAAGTTTACCCAATGAGCCGTCAGTGAGATATAGTGTCCCTTCCCGGCAGCACTTGTCCACGTGTCCGTGGTTAGGTGGACCTTCTCAGAAACAGCGTTGGTCAGGGCACGGATGATGTTCTGTGACACGTGCTGGTGTAGGGCTGGGACGGCACATTGGGAAAAATAGTGGTGGCTGGGGACCGAATACCGAGGGGCAGCCACCGCCATGAGATTGCGAAAGGCCTCGGTCTCTACCAGCCTATAGGGCAGCATCTCCAGGCTAAGCAATTTGGAGATGTGGACATTGAGGGCTTGGGCATGTGGGTGGGTGGAACTGTATTTCCTCTTGCGCTCCAGCGTTTGCTGTAAAGACAGCTGAACGCTGCGCTGGGACACATTGGTGGACACTGTTGAGGATTGTGGGGCGAAGGTGTAGTTTTCCGGTGGGAGGCGCTTGTGCCAGGGTCCTGGGCAGGGGGTTGACTAGCAGAGGCAGCGAGTGACGCAGGGGGTTGACTAGCAGAGGCAGCGAGTGACACAGGGGAAGGAGCAGTGGTGTGACCCGCAGGAGGTGGTGAACGGCCTTGTTTCCATTGAGTGGGGTGTTTAGCACTCATATGCCTGCGCATGCTGGTGGTGGTTAGGCTAGTAGTGGTGGCACCCCTGCTGATCCTGGTGTGGCACAGGTTGCACACCACAGTCCGTCGGTCATCCTCACTTTCTTTAAAGAACCTCCAGACTTGCGAACATCTAGGCCTCGCCACGGGAGCTTCACTATGTGAAAGAGTTGCTGCTGATGCGCCAGCTCTGGCCCTGCTTCTCCCTCTGGCCACACCACTGCCTCTTACAACCTGTTCTGGTGCAGCACTCGCCTCCGCCTCAGAAGCACTGTCTTCACTCGGCATATCAACCCAGCTCGGGTCAGTCACCTCGTCATCCTCCAATTCCTCAGTCTGCTCCCCCCTCGGAATTCCTCCCCTTACAACAACTTCACCACTGTCTGACAACCGTGTCTCCTTTTTGTCCGACACCTCTTTACAAACTTCTTCCACTAACTCAACATTGTCATCATCATCATCATCATCATCACCCACAGACTGCGACAGTTGGAACACTTGGGCATCGGGAAAGAGGTCAGCAGCAACCTGAGAAGTGGTTTGTGACTCTGGGAAGGGTCCAGAAAACAGTTCCTCAGAGTATGCCAGATCGCATTCCAAATTTTCCTGGGAGGGGGCAGACTGGGGGGAAGGAGGTTGAGGTGGAGGAGCCAGAGGAGTGCTCCCTTGGGTAACGTGGGTGGACTGCGTGGAAGACTGACTGGCGGACAAATTACTTGAAGCATTATCCGCAATCCACGAGATCAGCTTTTTGCACTGTTGTGGTTTCAACAGTCCTCTACCACGTGTCCCTGTAAGTTGAGACATGAAGCTAGGGAGTGTAGCTCTGCGGCGTTCCACAGCTCCCTCACCAGCAGGTAGTGTCTCACCCTGCCCAGGACCAAGGCCTCTGCCCCCTGCAGTAATTGAATGCCCACGCCCATGCCCTCGTCCTCGTCCTCGACCCTTAGCCCTGGGGTTCAACATTTTTCTGTATATAAGTGTATTCTATAAAAAAAAAAAAAATAAATGGGCCTGGTGTACTGAAACCCACAAACTTATTCAGTCTGGTTTAATTTTTGTGACATACAGAAAGTGTCACCTGGACAGAATATACGGTTTGGAGTGAGTGTGCCTGAACTGTGACACACAGAAAGGTTACACGCAGCTAAAACAACAAAAAAACTAATTTTTTTTCACTATTTTTTTTTTTGAATTTTTGTTTTTTTTGGGAACGTGACGTGCAGAAACTATCGTACAGCTGACTGACACCCTAATGACGGTGGCTATTTAGACTGCGACCCAGACAAATGTCGCACAGAGATTTTTAGGATCAAGCTTTACACGTGACAGGTAGCAAATGACTTGGTTGTATTCGGTGACGTACAGAAAGTGTCACCTGGACAGAAAATACGGATTGGAAACAGTGTGCTGAACTGTGACACACAGAAAGGTTACACGCAGCTGTGTGAAATTGATTTGTATCACTCAGCTAAAACAACAAAAAAACTAATTTTTTTTTCTATATTTTGTTTTAAATATTTTTTTTTAGTTTTGTTTTTTTGGGAACGTGACGTGCAGAAACTATCGTACAGCTGACTGACACCCTGTTAACGGTGGCTATTTAGACTGCGACCCAGACAAATGTCGCACAGAGATTTTTTTTGATCAAGCTTTACACGTGACAGGTAGCAAATGACTTGGTTGTATTCGGTGACGTACAGAAAGTGTCACCTGGACAGAAAATACGGATTGGAAAGAGTGTGCTGAACTGTTACACACAGAAAGGTTACACGCAGCTGTGTGAAATGGATTTGTATCACTCAGCTAAAACAACAAAAAAACTATTTTTTTTTCTATATTTTGTTTTAATATTTTTTTTTAGTTTTGGTTTTTTGGGAACGTGACGTGCAGAAACTATCGTACAGCTGACTGACACCCTACTGACGGTGGCTATTTAGACTGCGACCCAGACAAATGTCGCACAGAGATTTTTTTTGATCAAGCTTTACACGTGACAGGTAGCAAATGACTTGGTTGTATTCGGTGACGTACAGAAAGTGTCACCTGGACAGAAAATACGGATTGGAAAGAGTGTGCTGAACTGTGACACACAGAAAGGTTACACGCAGCTGTGTGAAATGGATTTGTATCACTCAGCTAAAACAACAAAAAAACTAATTTTTTTTCTATATTTTTTTTTATATATTTTTTTAATTTCGTTTTTTTGGGAACGTGACGTGCAGAAACTATCGTACAGCTGACTGACACCCTACTGACGGTGGCTATTTAGACTGCGACCCAGACAAATGTCGCACAGAGATTTTTAGGATCAAGCTTTACACGTGACAGGTAGCAAATGACTTGGTTGTATTCGTGACGTACAGAAAGTGTCACCTGGACAGAAAATACGGTTTGGAGTGAGTGTGCTGAACTGTGACACACAGAAAGGTTACACGCAGCTGTGTGAAATGGATTTGTATCACTCAGCTAAAACAACAAAAAAACTAATTTTTTTGGTATATTTTGTTTTGGATTTTTGTTTTTTTTTGGGAACGTGACGTGCAGAAACTATCGTAGAGCTAACTGACACCCTACTGACGGTAGCTATTTAGACTGCGACCCAGACAAATGTCGCACAGAGATTTTTGGGATCAAGCCATACACGTGACAGGCAGCAAATGACTTGGTTGTATTCGGTGACATACAGAAAGTGTCACCTGGACAGAAAATAGTGAGTGTACTGAACTGTGACACACAGAATGGTTCCACACTGCTGTGTGCAATGGATTTGTATCACTGAGATATAACATAAAAAAATAAAAGGGGGTTATACATGGCGATAGCTGCACTACTAGTGCCAACCAGGCAGCCAAGCCAGGAGACAAAAAAAAATGTCTTCTAGCCCTTAGAAGGGCTGTTGGGTTCTTTGTGGGTGATCCCTGCCTAACAGAGAACTAAATGCAGGCCCTAACACTGTCCCTGAAAGGCAGCAGCTCTATCCCTAACGACATCCAGACGGCATCTGAGCCGAGCAACCGCGGGCCAGTCGGTAGTATATTCCAGGGTCACCTGATCAGGCCAGCCAACCCCTGCTATCAACATGTAAGGGCCCCACGTGATGCTGGGTGTACCGCAGAGTCTCCTGGCTTGTGATTGGCTGTGTTTTTAGGCGCCTAAAAAGCACGATGCGGAAGTTGCCATTTCCTCGAGCATGGCGAGATACTCGTCCGAGCAGCGAGCACTTACGAGTACCCTAATACTCGAACGAGCACCAAGCTCGGACGAGCATGCTTGCTCATCTCTAGTGCAAACCTATGAGTGATAGTGACACTGTGTGTCAGCAGGCAGTGGCACACTATCAGCACTAAGATTTAAATGTATAAAAAAAAATCTGACTGCAGTATTATGGTGTTGTATAAATGATTGATGCAGAACAATACACCAATTTGTCATGGCACAATTAGATATATGCAAAACAAAGAGTGACACAGTGGCACCATGCTAATCACATTCTCCAAACTCTATTATCTGTGTTTTGCTATCTCTCGTTTTCTCTCTACATCCTTTCACTCCTGTCTCTATCCAGACCAAGCACCACCATTTCCTGGTTAGGATGTTTCATGCTGGCTATGGTTCATTTATTAAATCATTAGTGCCTAATGTCCTGTGGCATACCATGGGAAGTATTGTGACCCCTAACCTGTTGGCACAACCCCTTTTACCTATGTGCAGTCCTGTGTAACACCACATATAACACAGTGATAACTCTGAGTACAGATAATGCAGTGGATGGTCACCTGCAGTCCTATGTAACACCACAGATAACACAGTGATAACTCTCTGAGTACAGATAATGTTGTAGATAACGCAGTTTGAGTGATAGCTCTCTTATTCCAGGTAATGTACAGTAGTAGATGTTACCTGCAGTATTCCTATGTAATACCACAGATAACATAGTTATTGCTATCTAAGTACAGATAATGTAGTAGATGACACCTGCAGTCCTATTTACCACCACAGATAAACACAGTGATTGACTGATAACTCTCTGAGTGCAGGTAAAGTCGTATATGTTGCCTGCAGTAGTCTCATGAAAAACAACATTTAACATAGTGATTACTCTTTGAATGCAGGTATGTTGTAGATGGCACTGCGTCCAATTAAACACCACAGAGAACACAATTGAGTGATAACTCTCTGAATGCAGAGAATTTTGTAAATCCTTTTATAATCCGTTATTACACATTAATATCTTTAGCTTAAAGCTTTAAAACAATAAATATGACTTCTATGGTATACATAATCCACAATAATCCCTATTAGAAATCTTTCTCTGAGTCATTTAATGTCCCCCAGTTCAGGATTTTTCTCTATTATAGATGAGGCAGAATATTAGATTACTAACAGATTCTATTTAAAAGTGTTCTTAAAGGGGTTGTCCAGGAAGTAAAAATTATAAGGAAAGGAGTGTGATAAAACATAAAATAAAATAAGCCATGCCCTCATTGATCCCACATCTCTCGTTCCACCACTTTTAGGATCCCCACTGGTCTCTGCTACCTCGTCCAGTCTCGACAAGCAGCAAATGATTGGAGGTATCTGATCTGCCTATCAATGGCTGAAGCGGGTGATTGCTGCAGCTAACAGTTGGCTGAGCAGACATCTCCAGGCCTTTCCAGCTTGTTGAGGCAGGAAGAAAGGACCCTTGGACCAGTATCTATCTCTAGAATGGGGCCCCAAAGTGAAAGAAAGCACACCATGCTTTCGCAGCTGACCACCATCGTTTCTATAAAAGTTCCGTAAATTGCTGAGCAGTGGCAGTCCTATAAAGGTGTGTGGTGGCCATGCTTGCTCCATGTGCGCTCTATTAATTTGTATGGGAATTCAGAAAATAGCCAAGCACGCTCAATAGGCTATTTTAAGAACTCCAAAAGAAGCGACAAGAAAGCACACCACTCTTACGATATGTGATCTTATTCAATTTGAGGGCCCCATTCTAGAGATAGGTGTGGGTCCAGAGTTGGTAGCCGAACCTATCTGAAATTGGTGGCATATCCTAGCGATATGCCACCAGTGCTAGAGTTAACACAACCCCTTTAAGTATTCTATCCTTAATAAAAAACATACAGAACTCAGTGTAGCTACTTACTTCCAATTAATTCATTATGCTATTCATATGTATAGTCCTTGTCAATGATACTTTCTTTAAGTGTATTCCACATTGAACATGGTGAGTATAATATAGTGCATTTAAAGCCTAGATAACTCTGCTAATGAAGGGAGTAAGCTGCAATCCAATAAGCAATCCAGTTAAAATAACAGAAAGGTTCACGAAGAAAACATAGCATTAAGGAAAAACAATTACCAAAGTCTCTGCCTCGAATATTGATTGAACATACACCAGGTAACAGGAAGGACAGAGATTAACACTTGCTAATGAATGACACTGAACATATGGAGAGATGTGATGAATCCCACTGGGCCATCGGTGTGAAAATTAATAAGCAGCGGTACAGTTCAAGAGTAAATCAAAAACACCAGCGCCACAAGTCTCTAATCAAGGCTGGATTGCTGGGCAGAATACAAAGCCAATGAATAATTTCTTTTTTGTACCCACCTGCCTGAGGATTTGTGCTGCCATGACGTGACTACAATCAAAAATAATGCGAAATTCCCTTCCTCTCTTCATCTCTTTCAGAAGTGGTCGGGCGTCTTCAGACTCTGGGGGCAGCTGACGAATTTTAACCGGATGTTATATCTGGCAGGGGCCATAATGAGCTCTTGTAAACGGATAAGACCTATAAAAGCAATTCAGAACCTATTAACTTCAGAAATCCACAGAAAAAGACACATTTTATGTGGCTTACCATAAAATAGTAAGAAACCTATAAAATATAAAGATCTACATTTATGATGAAATGTGAGGGATAAATACAATAGATATGCAACCCATAGATCTTACAAATACATTTAAATGGTAATCTTACACATTGCACATTAGCTTGAAAAACAAGTAAAGGGTTTGCATGCCTCAGACAATGTCCTTTCATTTTCTCTGTTAGTTTGTGGTTCCCTACTTCAGTCACTTTCAGTGGGGGCCATGTAATGCTTAAAGGGGTTGTCTCACTTCAGTAAGTGGCATTTATGATGTAGAGAAAGTTAATACAAGCCACTTACTAATATATTGTTATTACCCATATTGCTTCCTTTGCTGGCTGGATTCATTTTTCCAACACATTATATATTGCTCGTTTCCATGGTTACAGACCACCCTGCATTCCATCAGTGGTGGTTGTGCTTGCACACTATAGGAAAAAGCGTCAGCCTCTTTGATGGCCGGGACCATAGGAGCTCACATAGGCTAGTTTTTTTATCCTATATTGCACGACCACCACTGATCAATTGCAGGATGGTATGTAACCATGGAAACAAGCAGTGTATAATGTGATAGAAAAATGAACCCAGCCAGCAAAAGAACCAAAATGGACACTCAAAATACGTTAGTAAGTGGCTTGTATTAGCCTCCTCAGAAAATGTTCTCATGCAGAAAATATTACACAATCATTTTACATTTGTAAGACGTTATGTGACCTGGTCAATCAAAAATGTTTTTACCCACTGGTAAAGAAATGCAACACGGATCTAGAACTCACATGCATGTTGTGAATCTATCTTTATTGGCAGAGCAGTAAATACAGTCTAGCATGGGCTGTATTCCCCAAGCCCATGCAAGTAAATCTGGGATATGGACAGATTCACCCCAGTGAATCATCTGTTGGAAAAGAAAGCAGTGCTACTCCAAGCACTGCCTTCTCTTCATTGTTTACCTGCTCACAGGCGAAACTGCAGCGGTGAGCATGTGTAATTACAACTGCTCCTTCCCTATTCACTTCAATGAGATGTCTCCATTCTATTCAAATGAATAAGATGGAGCCATTTTTTTTAAGTAAATGGGGATGGCAGAGTTGTAATTACACCTGCTCGTTCTGCAGTTGTGATGGCAAAGATGTAAGCAGAGAAGATAACACAGCAATAGTATAAGGCTGCTTTGTTTTCAAACAGTTGACCAGCGGTCATGATATTGAACAACTGATCCTGCATTCCATCACCGTCATGTGATATTTTCTGCTTTGTTGGTCCTGATGACATCACATCTACATCTGAAGTGTGGCAAGGCTTGTAGGGCTCTGCTTTGTCAACACACCACCAACATTGACCTTATCTCTGAAGCTGGTGTTCTGTTCAATCTCCTGCTGTGTGGTGGGGCAGGATTTTTGTAAAAAGGCTCTAAGCAGTCATGGATCTGTGATGTCCAAGCTGGGGAGGAGGGGGGGGGTCAGAGACCTGATTCTATAGATACTCCCCATGAGTCTTGTATCTGCCTGTAAACACAGAGTGTGGGTCACAGATCGCAATTACACCTGGGGGGAATCACAATGCATTTAGAACTTAATCATCTGACATATGTAATGAAATAGTGTTAAATGCTGGTGATATTTATTTTTTGTGTAAGTAGAAAACCCCATTCAATATGATAAATTTGATATTTTGCACTCTATCCAAACTCTACTAAGATAAGAAGAAAAACTTTCTTCCTACATTTTTACATGAATGAGACATTGGGTCATTAGATGGGGGCCATTGGAAGAAACGTCAAGGGTACAGATCAGGTACCAAGGGTCAATTAAGGCGTAAAGAGCATGTGACAAGTTGCCTTTAAATAAATAATAAAAAAAAACCACAATTCTTCGTTACAAATAACCAGTTTTCACAATGTAATCACCATACCTGTGCTGTCATCATAGACCACGGTGGCCGACCTCCACTTTAAAAATTGCACAAGATCCAGAATAGCATGGCTGAGAGAAGCATAGTCTGGGTACAGGTTTACATAGAAGGAGTCTCTGTTATCTAAAGGGTGATGCTTCCATCGGACCTGAATATGAGGCACTTCTAGTGCATTGCAAATAGACTGGACAGCATTGGATGAAGAACTGTGTGATGGACCGAAAATGGCAACAACTCCAAGGGCCAACTGGTCACAAGCTGCAAAATAGAAACAATATGATCTTTAATGGAGCATAAACAATTAAAATTGGAAAAAAATGTAAAATTGTCAAATAAAATATGGTTAAAATGAATGCACTCTTATTATCCCACCTTTTCTACAGGCTGCTTTTAATTAGATGATACATATACTGTATCTGAGCTGGCTTTTACTTGCATTGGTTACTTAAAGAAGAACTCCCACAAAAAAATGTATTCTCTGTCTTGCTAGAAAGGTACATGATATAATCTGTAGTGAATGTCATTTTCTTATTAGTGGCTGTATTTGTGAGTTATATCTCCCTGATTTTTCTCATCTGTGTCATGTGACCAGCAATCAGACCCACCAACTGACACAGCATCTTCTGTGTGGACAGGAAGTCAGTTTCTCCATGTATTCCTATGGGAGCTTCACTCTCAGTCTCATAGGAATGAATAGAGAAGTAACTGGCTTCCTGTCATGTGTCAGAGATCAGAGAGTTGGTCACATGACACAGCTACAATTAGAAGAGAGGGGATAGCTCACAGATACAGACACTGATGAGAAGATTACATTCATTACAGATTACATCATGCATCTTTCTAACAGGTGAGAGAATAACAATTTTTGTGGGAGTTCTACTTTAAAAGCACACAGAGGTAACAAGTAGCAACACATGTGCATTAGATAGCTTTTCTGCTAAGAACCTTAGAGTTATTTATCATATGAAAATGAAGTATTAGTCTATATACAATGTTTGTATTTAGGGCTATGTGAGTGCCATTGTGTTCTGTTCATTCTCAATCATTGCCTGATCATTCAATTGTAGAAGTAATTCACTTACATTCAGCAATCATTCTTTCTGTATAGGGATAATCAGGTGATCAGCAGAACCTTTACATGGAACAACTATTGAGAATAAACGTTCATATCAAAGTGCATCCCTGATAATTGTCCTGATCTTCAGCCTCTGTAAAAGGACCTTGTAGTATAACTCTGTTGTGAGATGGTGGGTGGCTCTACATCTTTCACAAGTCTCACTCCTTCTCTTAAGTGTATAAGATTAATAAATAATTAATAATAATAATAATAATTAATAAATAATTAGCACTTATATTTACTATTATAATAATTAAATTTCTTATTTTGTAGATATACACTCTATACAAAACTCTCTCTACAAAAAAACTCTCTGAAAAATTCTACTGTCAGGACAAAAATTAGAATAAAAGTCTTTGTTTCAATGTAGATAAGATATTTGAAAGCACACTGAAAGTTGAAAAATATAAACAGCACAAATAAAAAAATAAAACATATATAAATGCTCCTTGAATATCTTTTTACTCCAGCCCTTTTCTTGCCCACAAGTCACATAAAGTAAATGCAGCACATTAAGTGTATACTACAATTTACAACAGTAGCTCCTGGGCTGTACAACAAGTGATATGTAGACAATGTATATGATTTAGTATTGGTTTCTTAAGCACAATTTCAACCAGTGGGAGACAAAGATTAATTTTTATTGGTTTAGCTCTGCTCACAATAGACAATGGGATGATAAATCGTCCATGAACTAACTGGATGAGATGGAAACTTGACCACTGAGCACATCTTGATTATGTGTAGTGCTCAAAAGTAAATCAGCAAGGATAAACTACATGAACTAATTCTGCCCTGCAACACAAATAAGAAACCTTTTGTCTCTATTCCCTATGAAACAAAACATGCATTTAATAGCTTGGTATTGTGCTATGTTTTAGATGACTCTTTGGTTGCACTTTATAGATCCTGTAGAAACCTCTTTTCAATGCCAAATATCACATGTCACGTATTATGCAAATCTCTCTGTGAAGGTCAAGCCCAAATTTTATGATGTTGCAGATAAGTTTAAATTTTCTATTTGTATCTCTATTTATAAGGCCTGTCACAAACGACCATGGAACACTGTCCGGTACGGGCCGTGAAAGCCTGGACTGTGCTCGCTCTGAGGACGGGAGCTCACGGCGTCATTAGTTGCTATGACTCCGTGCGCTTCCTGAGGCCGCCGCTGTACAGTGAAACAGTGTTTCGCTGTAAAGCAGCGGCCTCAGGAAGCGCACGGCGTTATAGCAACCAATGACGTCGTGCACCCCCGTCCTCAGAGGGAGCACGGTCCAAGCTTTCACGGCCCGTACCGGACCGTGTTCCACGGTCGTGTGTGACAGGCCTAAAGGGATTGTTCTTTACACAATAAAAACATGTACAGTACAAACTAAAAGTTTGGACACACCTTCTCATTCAAAGAGTTTTCTGTATTTTCATGACTATGAAAATTGTAGATTCACACTGAAGGCATCAAAACTATAAATTAACACATTTGGAATTATATACTTAATAGAGATGAGCGAGCATGCTCGTCCGAGCTTGGTGCTCGTTCGAGTATTACGGTACTCGTAAGTGCTCGCTGCTCGGACGAGTATCTCGCCATGCTCGAGGAAATGGCATCTCCCGTATTTTGAATTTTTGGCGCCTATAAACTCAGCCAATCACAAGCCAGGAGACTCTGCGGTACACCCAGCATCACGTGGGGCCCTTACATGTCGATAGCAGGGGTTGGCTGGCCTGATCAGGTGACCCTGGAATATACTAGTGACTGCCCGCGGTGCTCGGCTCAGATGCTGTCTGGATGTCATTAGGGACAGAGCTGCTGCGTTTCAGGGAGAGTGTTAGGGCCTGGATTTAGTTCTCTGTTAGGCAGGAGTGATCTCAAAAGAACCCAACAGCCCTTCTAAGGGCTACAAGACATTTTTTTTGTCTCCTGGCTGGGCTGGCTGGCACTAGTAGTGCAGCTATCGCCATATATAGCCCTGTTTTTATTGTTTTATCTCAGTGATACAAATCCATTTCATACAGCTGTGTGGAACCATTCTGCGTGTCACAGTTCAGCTGTCCACTCAACACAAACCACAATCCGTATTTTCTGTCCAGGTGACCCATACTGTACGTCATGTAATCAAATAAGGTCTTTTGCTTTCACTGATACAGCTACATTAAAAAAAATCTCTGTGCGACATTTGTCTGGGTTGCAGTAAAAATAGCCACAGTAAGCAGGGGCTGAGTTTGCTCTCTGATAGTTTGTGCACGTCACGTTAAAAAAAAAAATACAAAAAAATTTAAAAAAAGTTTTTTTTGTTGTTTTATCTCAATGACACAAATCCATTTCATACAGCTGTGTGGAACCATTCTGTGTGTCACAGTTCAGCTGTCCAGTCACCACAAACCACAATCTGTATTTTCTGTCCAGGTGACACATTCTGTACGTCCTAATTAAAAAAGGTCTTTTGCTGTCACTGATACAGCTACATTACAAAAATCTCTATGCGACATTTGTCTGGGTTGCACAGTTGCCTAATCTAATAGTTTCAGTGTAATTGCTCCATATTGCACGGTACGTAATAACATACGTAATTTAGCTCTAACTTATCCACCTACCGTATTTTTCGCCCTATAAGACGCACCGGCCCATAAGACGCACCTAGGTTTTAGTGTAGGAAAATAAGAAAAAAATATTTTTCATCAGATCCTCTTGTCAGACTGCCCATAAATTTAAGGACATCACATCAGACCCCCATATCAGCCCCCTGTGCCCCCATACCATCTCACTGTGCCCCCATCAGACCTCAGATCAGCAGAATGTGCCCCCATCAGACCTCAGATCAGCAGAATGTGCCCCCATCAGACCTCAGATCAGCAGAATGTGCCCCCATCAGACCTCAGATCAGCAGAATGTGCCCCCATCATACCTCAAATCAGCAGAATGTGCCCCCATCATACCTCAAATCAGCAGAATGTGCCCCCATCATACCTCAAATCAGCAGAATGTGCCCCCATCATACCTCAAATCAGCAGAATGTGCCCCATCAGACCTCATATCATGCCCCCATCAGACCTCAAATCAGCAGAATGTGCCCCCATAAGACCTCACATCATCAGAATGTGCCCCCATCAGACCTCATATCATGCCCCCATCAGACCTCAGATCAGCAGAATGTGCCCCCATCAGACCTCAGATTAGCGTTTTGTGCCCCCTCACGCCACAGATCAGCGTCTTGTGCCCCTATCAGACCTCAGATCAGCCCACCCAGCCACTGATTAAAGACCATACTTACCGTACCTGTTCTGCGCTGCCGCTGCCGTCCGGTCCCACGCTCCACGCTCCTCTCTCTTCCCTGCCGGCACGCACTATGACCCTGACGCCGCAGCGTCAGGTCATAGTGCGTGCTGGCAGGGAAGAGAGAAGAGCGCGGAGCGTGGGACCGGATGGCAGCGGCAGTGCAGAACAGGTAAGTATGGTCTTTATCAGTGGCTGGGTGGGCTGATCTGAGGTCTGATGGGGGTCCCTACGTACAAGTGAGCGCTTCCTTATGGAAGGGCTCACTTGTATTCGCCCTATAAGACGCACAGCATTTTCCCCCCTACTTTTGGGGGAAAAAAAGTGCGTCTTATAGGGCGAAAAATACGGTATATACAAACTACAATCCGTATTTTCTGTCCAGGTGACACATTCTGTACGTCACTTAATTAAAAAAGGTCTTTTGCTCTCATTGATACAGCTACATTACAAAAATCTCTGTGCGACATTTGTCTGGGTTGCAATTAAGCAGACCATGTCTGCCTAATCTAATAGTTTCAGTGTAATTGCTCCATACTGCAAGGTACGTAATAACATACGTAATTTAGCTCTAACTTATCCACCTATATACAAACCACAATCCGTATTTTCTGTCCAGGTGACAGATTCTGTACGTCACTTAATTAAAAAAGGTATTTTGCTCTCACTGATACAGCTACATTACAAAAATCTCTGTGCGACATTTGTCTGGGTTGCAGTAAAAATAGCCACAGTAAGCAGGGGCTGAGTTTGCTCTCTGATAGTTTCTGCACGTCACATTAAAAAAAAAAAAAAACTAAACAAAAAAAATAAAAAAAAGTTTTTTTGTTGTTTTATCTCAGTGATACAAATCCATTTCATACAGCTGTGTGGAACCATTCTGTGTGTCACAGTTCAGCTGTCCAGTCACCACAAACCACAATCCGTATTTTCTGTCCAGGTGACACATTCTGTACGTCACTTAATTAAAAAAGGTCTTTTGCTGTCACTGATAAAGCTACATTACAAAAATCTCTGTGCGACATTTGTCTGGGTTGCAATTAAAGGGTTATTCTTATTTTAGACAATGGGGGCATATCGCTAGGATATGCCCCCATTGTCTTATAGGTGCGGGTCCCACCGCACCTATTTCCAGAACGGAGCCCCCGAAGTGAATGAGGGCGCACTGCGCATGCGCAGCCGCCCTCCATTCATTTCTATGGGGCCGCCGAAAATAGCCGAGCGCTGACTCGGCTACTTCCGTCGGCTCCATAGAAATGAATGGGAGCGCACCGCGCATGCACGGCCCGGCTCCCATTCAGTTCTATGAGCGGCGCGGGGAGCTGCGTCTGGTGGTGGCCGGACCCCCGGAAACCTGTGGTCCTCCAGGCGCAGCGCTTCCCGCTCCGTTCTGGATATAGGTGCGGGTCCCAGCGGTGGGACCCGCACCTATAAGACAATGGGGGCATATGCTAGCGATATGCCCCCATTGTCTAAGATGAGAATACCCCTTTAAGCAGACCAAGTCTGCCTAATCTAATAGTTTCAGTGTAATTGCTCCATACTGCACGGTACGTAATAACATACGTAATTTAGCTCTAACTTATCCACCTATATACAAACCACAATCCATATTTTCTGTCCAGGTGACACATTCTGTACGTCACTTAATTAAAAAAGGTCTTTTGCTCTCACTGATACAGCTACATTACAAAAATCTCTGTGCGACATTTGTCTGGGTTGCAGTCAAAATAGCCACAGTCAGCAGGGGCTGAGTTTGCTCTCTGTTTCTGCACGTCA